>LD688946.1:2822844-2839770 GCA_003118335.3 Papilio memnon
AATTTTTTCCCTAAGGTTTCTCCGTCAAATACATACTAGTGCTAACATCAAATGAAACAAACTCTCGTGTATTCGGTGATCTGCTCAAAGATCGAGCAATCGATGGTAGAAACTATTTGATGCGTTTTGCTAGACTACGCCGGCTATCTGAAGTCTGTCTCGGGGTAGCTTTCTCTGGACACGTCTTTCATAACAGAACTCTAGGATTAAGGTCAGTATAATCTACTTTTTTCAATAAGATTATTCGAGAGCCTGTAGTTTTCGTAACAACATTTAACTTGCAATAATTGTCGAAAAGAATATTTGCTGCAATAAAAGTCACAGGCGCTGAATTTTATAGAGTACACTCGGAATGCAGAATGTTGATTCAATTTACAATTTTGTCTTACAAAAGCTTAAATAAATATGAGTATTGAATGTGTTGTAACTTGTCGCAGTTTCACGTCACTAGGCGGTGGCATGGGGGGCGCGGCTGGCGGGCTGTGTGACCGGCGCGCGTACGGCCGCTCCTTCAACACGCTGGCGCTCGCGCACGCCACAGCAGAGGACAAGGAAAGAGTGCCTGAACGAATTGCTGCACTCACATTAGCACATGAGATGGGTACGACAACCCTTAAAAGTCAAAACTTACAAAATTGTGTTTTAGATAGAAGTGTCAACGCACAAACAGCAAATCGCATAGAAGTTATTAAAAAACTGAATTTTAGTTTTAATCACAGGTCACAGTTTCGGTGCCCATCACGATGATAACTTCCCTAATCCCGAATGCCGCGGCTATCTGATGGGATCTCAGTCCTCTACTACAGAAAGCATACATCACTTTGAGTTTTCTCTATGCAGCAAACGACTGATTGCTGCCACGCTGAGTAGTATGAGTTACTGCCTTATTGAACAGGACAGACCTTACTGCGGGAATGGTATGTTGCTTCAATACTTTAAACTAAGATTGTATTGAACGCCTTAAATATGTTTTGATTTGCTTTTAACATATTTGCTATTTATTTTTGTCAGGCGTTATTTATGATCTTGTGTTATTAGGTATCGTGGAGGAAGGTGAAGCGTGCGATTGCGGTCTACCTTCGCACTGCAGCCAGAGAGACCCGTGTTGCACCCCGCGGGCGGGCGGCGCTCTAGTATATGAGGAAGGGTTGGTTACTATGAAATATTTTTTGTATACGTATAACGGAATGGAACATTAAGTTACATTAACAAGTTGTTAATATCAGGGCGTTGCATAAGGAAGGCTGCTCGGTAGCGCCGTCAGCGACCTGCCATCCTTCTCAAGGGCTGTGCTGCAATGCCGACTGTCAATATGCCGACCTCAAGGAGCATGGTATTGTAAGTCTGTTTAAAGAAATTACATTTTTTGTAACAGATTCAGAAAATGAACAATCAAAATTATTCAATCCATTGGGCAAAAGTGAAACTTGAGTACGAAAACATACTATCGACCCAAATGGTTTTTAATATTTTGAAGTGTGACAAGATCCTTGTTTTACCGTTACTGACAGCTTGAAGTGCGTGCTGGTGTACCAGGTGTGCAGCGCTCAGTATGATGAGTGCTGTTGCCAGAACTCGTCGCTGTGCGCGTTATTTTGACGGTCAATCTGAGAATTCCTTTTATTCTTGTACTAAATCTACACTAAGTTTTATTTAAGTAACGAACATGACTTGAAGTCCGTATAATGTGATCGTGTACCAGGAGTGCAGCGCTCAGTATGATGAGTGCCGTTGCCAGAACTCGTCGCTGTGCCCGTGCGGGCTGGGCGGCCGCTGCCTGCCTGACGGCTCCTGTCACGCTGCGGAGTGCGCGGAGCTCGGCCTCACTGAGTGCAGGTGCAGCAAGCGCGGCACGGTGAGACCATCAACGAGCTAGCATAAGGGAATACACATACCAGTTGCTGGCACACTTGGTGCATGTTACTTGCCAGCTACAGGCATGTATAAACGCTAACTGACAAATTAATAGTTAGAACGAAAATTGATTTTCTGACAGCTAAGGGCTTGCTTAAAGGAGTGGTTTGAGGGTACGTTTGACACGTCTCGTCTCTTAACGTCCTGTGAACTGTGTGTGAACTGAGTGTGGGCACATAGGTTAAAATAACACATAAATTTGTCGCTCTTATTATAGTAGAAGGCAATCATAAAGAGAACTGGCCTGGTATAAGTGGAGAATTAGCGTACATAATTAATAAAGTGGCCACAGAGCGCGCGTACACCATTGAATAAATTATCGCCCTACTGTTTATTCTTGCTTTGATTCCTATGAGCTTATATGGAGGTACATTAATCAATTTTTAGTTGTGCAACTAAACAGTTGAATGGGCTGCGAAACAATCGACAATCGCACAACGGTTGTGCGATAGTTTAGTCAAAGGTGTGCGCCCGCTCTAAGCGAGGATTGTTGTAGTTGAGTGTGAGTTAGCGAGAGTGGTGTGCGGTGTCAGGGCGGCGCACTAGGCGAGCAGCAGCTGTGCGGCGTGTGCTGCCGGCTGCAGCGCGGCGACAGCGGCCTCAAGTGCGTGGGCGCGGAGTTCGCGGCGCGCGACGCGCTGCTGGCGGGCGTGCTGCCAGAAGACTGGCCGGACCCAGATTATGTTGGACGTTAGTATATACCACCTGTATTTTGTTTATTTAACACGTACTATGCTATTAGGATTTACGATGTTGTTCATACTTACTGGACTCTCTAGACATTTCGCCGATACTAAATATAAGTAATATTTTAACTACAGCGTTAAAAAAATTAGAAATAGTTATTAAAGCATAGACTACTGTCCAAGAAGGTCCTTTTGGTACGTTTTCTACATTAACAGCGAGGCACTAGTGTGTTGTTGTACAATCGGGTAATCTGGCGGTGTTACCTTAAAATTTATAGTCCATTGAACGTGTATACACATTAAGATGATAACGCGAAATAATATACCAATAGGACACAACTTTTAAACGAACGAAAAAATGTCGATATGTAATTTTGTTATCCCGTCGTTTGCAAAACTTACTGCTGCCTAATTGGTTATTTATAAGAGGCGAAATATTTCTCGTTGCATAAAACAAGTCAATTTTTTCTAAAAGTCGTACACCGCTGATTTCCGCGACTGTACTTTAATTCCACTGTTGTCCACCAGGTCGGAAAAGATCCATACTTTTTTTTGTTTGTATGGATGGACATGTGTCAGTATGACAGTTGTACAGTAAAGAGGTGTGTGTAGCGAACATATCGGTGCGCGTGTGCGGGCGCGGGCGGTGCCGCGGCGTGTCGCTGCGCGCGTGGCGCGCGGGCGGGCCGTGCGTGTCGCTGAACGCGGTGGGGCTGTGCTCTGCGCGCGGCGTCTGCGACCACGCCGAGTACACGCCGCGCTCCAACGTATACCCTGATATTATGGTCAGTAGGTATCATAACCTTTGATTTAAACATAATTTCGATATTCATAAAATTCGAAATATTCTTGTTAGCTTTCGCCCGCGACTCGGTCCGCGTGGAATTAGTAAAAACAAAAGCAAATAGCCTGTGTGTTCTTCCAGACTATCCTCTACATCTATGCCAATTTTCATCGAGATCCGTTCAGCCGTTTAGGCTACAAACTCTAACAAACATCCATCGATTTAAACTTTCACATTTATAATAGTAGTAATCTCGATTAAATCTGTCACAGTTGTAGAACATAATCTGGAAGAACACATAGACACCTAATAAAGGTGTGTTATATTTGTGCCAACGGAGTCGCATGCGACAGCTAGCATAAGATATTTTTTTTATTATTCACATGGGGTTTATGTTGCCGGTACTTTCAGTTAAATATAGACGTAATAGACTAGTTTTTTTACCAGATAACCACATTTTCAATTTGTTTTTTCAGAATGTAATGGTAAAGCAAAAAAACAAGAGCGTATCGTGTCGGACGATGTTCCCGACATTTTTATTGTTTTTATTTTTTATGTATTTATTAAATAAATCGAGAGCTTGCTTTTCATTTTAATTTAAAGTTGAATTAACTGATAAGTCTAGTGTTCAATTTTATATGAAAATAAAGAACACAAATATTCATTACATATTATTTTTATATAAAATACAATTTTTTTTATATTTTCATATTTTGAAAGAAGTTACATAAACTCCAAGAAAGAAAAAACTGTCGTAAAATAAACTCGTTTATTGTTTGTTAATTACATATTTACAAATCACAAAATACAAAAAAATGCACTTTACCAGATAATATTTACAAAGGAATTAAAAAAAGTTTGTTTTTCTGATGTTTTCACTCTATTTTATTGTTTATTCTGAATTTTAAAAATAAATACAGTTACTTGAAAATATCATTTCGAAATTAATATTTACTACACAATGCTTCTAGCATTTTATAATAACAATATTTAAGATCAAACTCCATGTCGTACCAGTAATTGACTGCGAGGCAGCCGTGGCTCTGCGCCACGTGGTGGTACCACAGGCTGGGTAGATACAAGCAGTCACCCTTGCGCACGCGCACCCTATATAAATGAGCCTTACGGAACCTCGGGTACGTTGATAGATCTGGATTTAAAGGATCTAAAAATGAAATAATAATCTTGTGTACAGTGGGGGAAACTGGCGGTATTCCACCTTAACCCTTAAATGCATTTATACATCAGTCTTTTCTTCCTTACGCAATAGACTATTTTGAAAAATCTTTTTTTTTTCTTTATTTTTTTCCATTAATCTATGTTCAATTTACAACCCGTTCCAATTTATGCTTCTTAAAAGGAAGAAATTGTGCATATAAGGGTTAAAATCTACAAAAATTTGAAACGATACGCGGAACAAAAATCAATACAAAGCAGCTTAGACATGTTTTGTACGAAAAAAGTGGGTTAGTGTTACACGGCAAGTTTTATTATTACCCCTTCATTTGCACTCACTGCTACCTAATAAGTTATTTGTTAGTGGCGGAGTTTGTCTCGTTGCAATGAACAAGGCAATTTTTTCAAAAGTGTAACATCGCGGATTACCGCGACTGTACATACAGAAAAAAAACTTACCAATACATATCCATGGTATTGTTTGATCCGATTTGTCTATACCTAGCTCGTCTTTACTTTCTTTGTTGTCAGAATCTTTTGAAATAAGTGGTTGTATGTGCCATATATTATCAATTCTTTTGAACTCGGCTTGTGGGTATCGTTTGTATGGAACATAAGGTAAATCCGTGGGAGGGATTAGTATAAAGTCTTTGTATCCATCTATCACACAGTAAATGTTCTCATATGGATCTTTGTGCACTGAAATTCAAAGATAATGTTATTATTGATTGTTAGTATGAAATGATTTTTTTTTTAATTTGCTGGCCAGTTATCTACGCTTCTATACTAATATTATAAAGAGGTAAGATCTGTATTTTTGGATTTTGGTATGAATTGAAATAACTCAAGAACTACTGGGCTAATTTCAAAAATTCTTTCACCATTAAAAAGCTGCACTATTAAGGAGTAACATAGCCTATATTTCTTATATTATTTTTTTAATTTCACGCGAACGAAGTCGCGAGCAACAGCTAGTATTTATTAGTTGGTATAAAAAATCTACAGACCCCTAAAATTCACTAGACTATAAGCAATGGTTTTATGTGCCTATTAAATTTTCGCTATTTTAGCACTAACCATAGCACTATTCAGAACTCCAACCACTAATAGGCTATTTAATCACGCCCTGTCAAGTAATTTCTATAGAAGTAAACAATCACTTACTAGAAGTGACAGCTCTCTCATCGCCCATCCAAAAATTAACAGCGTCAGGTTTTTTATTGAATGCTGTAGTAGCAAAGTCTATATCAGGAACCACATCTTGTATTAATTCCGGAAAATCTTCTGTCAAATTGGAATTCTGACGTTGAATATATGGTATTACATTGTCACTGCAATGAAGTGTATATGAGAGCAAAATTCACTGTTAGAGCTGAAAGATAAAAATATGTTTCAACATGTTTTGACAGTGAAAACTCACAGAGGACACAGTGTTTACCTCAAAATTTTTGATATTGCAATTTTAAATTTCAAGCAACTGTTGATGGCTTAGGTTTTAAGCACTTGACTTGATCTTCAGAACCTGGGTTTAAATGTTGCCATGTACCAGAGTAATTCTGATTTTAGAATTTCACATGTACTTATAGGACAAATGATAATTGCAAAGGTTTTAGTCTGTTTTATTAATACCTTTTATTTTCCAGCATATCCAGGAATTCTCCCATAGGCATGTCCACTTCATGTGGAGTCACAAAATATTCTACACCATTGTGATCCTTTGATATACCATCAGCTAAGCCATTTGGTGTCATTGCTACTGGTACTTTCTTATTACTGAAGTTTTTTCTGGAATCAACATGATAATCTTGTCTATATTATTGTTTTAAAAATATTTCTATTAATGATTAGCTAAACTATTCTGATGTAAGATAAATTGGAAATTTTAACTAGGTAACTAACACAAGTTTTCTCATTAATGCTGATTGTTTTTAATAGCCAACATCTAGCAATTCACTATTCATTGTATTAAATAACTTCTATATAAAGTACTCTTTGTAACAAACGATAAATCATTCGTCTACCTGTCAGCCAAACTTTTATTAAAAAGATGCATGTCTCAAAGATAACCTTACCTAAAATACTCAATATTCCATTTTAATGTTGCTGGCCAGTTAGAACAACCGCCTCTTATAACTACAGGAATATTTTTCGCTACATATTCTCGATGAAATTCAAGTGAATCAATAACATCGATTTCTTGTATTGAATCTCCAAGATAAAGTGCTACAAACAAACACTACGTAGAATATAGAATTTTTTAACTTAAAAATAGACATAAACAACGAAAGATACCGGTAGATTCCTCATTGAGGATTTTTAATGCTTTTGCTATCCTATCAGTCATGTTTATAGGTTATAAATTTTGTAAATAAAGCCACGTCAATGTCACTTTGACAAGTATCAAAAACCAACCTACCAGGTTAAATTGTTGCCAAATGTAACAAACATAATTTGTACCAAATATAGGGAACAATTTATTTTTCAGATTAATGGATTTAATTTTTTAAATAGCGATTCCGTGGACTTTATAACAAACCTTTTATGATGACCTAGTCTTTTTATTTCTTGATTTACTGCATATTTGGTTATTATCAAGAAAAATAAAGAATTTATAACAATTTAAATACTTTATTAGAAAAAACATAGTAAATTTAAACAAACATGGGTTAAATATATTTCATTGGCATAGGTTTCTTCAAAATTCCCTTAATATGTCCGGAGCTTATCTCATTTCCCGAAGAAGGTGGTGGTTCAGACGGTGGAACGAAACTCTCACGCGGTATTGGCAGAGCCCGTAACAACGGTCGAGGCATAAAGCCGTAGGTTGAATCAATAATTGTAACTGTGGAATAATAAAACATTTTAATAAGTGTCTTTTTCCTTATAAATATCTGTTACTGTAAGAAATGTATTCAATAAATATGATTTATGAAAGTGGAGATTTGCTTTTTGAATGAAAGATTATCTGAATAAAATTGTACGGTCAATTTTAAACCTATGGGAGAGTATAAGCAAAACATAAAAATATGAAGTTAATTACGTCTAGGATGTCCCTTAGGTTGTTCTCCCATGGTAATAGCACTTTGAGTAGAACCTCTCATCATGTTGAGATCAAAGAAATCTTCCACGCCTTGTTTGGACATCTCTATCTTGTTCCGAAAGTTCATTTGGCGTAATCGCACAGCTCTGTCAAAGCTTCTTAGGAAAGTTTTTGATGTAGAATGGATCGCTATGGTGTCGAGAATACCTTTACAAAACAAAATAAAACAGTCATCAAGCAAGACTAATTTCGAATAAACAAATTGTTTCATTAATAACACTCACGTAATTGGGCACATCTTGCAATAATAAGTTCTTTATATCTATGTTTCTTTGTCATGGGATTGCCAGTGAAGTTGGCATCGACCAAACAAATTAGGGTACAAAGATCGTCCGCAGTAGCCTAAACATAACAATTACTCAGATCGCTGGTTTAAAAACCGTTTTTAATCCAACTCGTGTTAAAAACAGTTACCTGAACGTCTTCTAATCTATTTTTCGATGCATTTAAAACTTCCAGACATCGTAACGGCTTTACCCACGCCATATCCGTTAGCTTGTTTTCTGAGACGTTCAAAATCTTCAACGTGGTCTGGAAACAAGGATGCAGTAGATAGAACTGTCCAAAGTTATGCCAAATCTACTTCTCTTTTCCTTCTACTAATAAAGGAAGAATGGTGAGGAAAAAGAATTTTCATAATTAAAAAAGTACTTAAACAATACTTACACCAATAGCCAGCATAGTTCTTGGATCGAAGCATAACGCGTCCGGTCCGTCTGCATTTTGCTTTTCAATATGAAATTCTTCTAAATACTTCAAACCAGTCATATTTTCAACAACGCAGATACAATTACTGCCAAGGTACAGCTTCTTCAGTTTTGTTAGTTTGTCCAAACCATCGATTTTAGATATTTTATTCCATTGTAGATGTAGATGCGTCAAATTGTACATTTCATTCAGATTCTCAATTTTATAAATGTAATTATTGTGATAATAAGCGTATATCACATGTGTGGGATACCTAGGTTTGGGCTAAAAGAAAAATAACTTCGTTACTTTTTTGTTTTGTATTAATTACTGTACAATGGTTAAGAACTAATTTCAAATACTCAAAGGCTAGTATTTTAATAAACCCTACTTTTGAAATACATAAACATTGACGTCTATGTATCTACTTTAATTGTACTATGTAGAATTATAATGATTTAAAATTCATTAAATTGCTTTACGGAACTTACAATTGTTGTGAGATTTTTTTCAAACATAAACAGGTGTGTTTCCCTTTTGTTCAAGTCACTCTTCTTCATGATCCTTAACTTTTTTGCTTCTTTGCGTAATAATTCTTCATTTTCTTTGAAATCTTTTAAGTTAATAGCCCTATTCATTTTAAAAAATAAATGGAATACGAAAACTTTCTATACAATGGTTTTTGTTGGTGTTTTTGCGATGGAGTATTGATTAAATAAATTTGAAAATGGCGCAATCTGACTTTGTTTATTTTTTTGTCAAGATAGGGCAAGGGTACCTTTCAAGTAGCATTTAATATTTATTCTAGGTTTGTAGATAGACTCTATTTATTGAAATAATATGTTTAAAATAACAATGAATGCAAATAAAACTAACAAATATATCCAAAATATCTGCCGGATACGGCGAATAAGGCCCATTTTGTGTTATTTTATACTCTGTTCTGTCTGTTTTAAGGGATGCCAACGTCACTGTCAAAGTGAAATTCTCAACATGTATTGTTAGGTAAATAATAAAAACAGTTGGTTTATACATTTTCAAAGTAAAGGCCTGGTTTTTATATATTTTTAGAATATCATCGTCATCAATCTTAAAGGGGGTGAGTAATTATTAACCACAATGTCGAAACTAAATATAACCAAATATTTAAAGAAATAATTTGCTATCATTTATTTTAGCAAAATGGGTGAACGATACAACATTCACAGCCAGTTAGAGCATCTTCAGAGTAAATATATCGGCACGGGGCATGCAGATACTACAAAATACGAGTGGTTAACGAATCAACATCGCGACTCGTGTTGCAGCTATATGGGACATCCGGATTTACTTAGCTATTTTGCTATAGTTGAAAATGAGTCTAAAGCACGAGTTAAATTTAACCTTATGGAAAAAATGCTACAGCCGTGTGGACCACCTCCAGAAAAACCCGAAGACTGAGTATCTATGTTCGATGTAGAAACCACTTGATGATAAGCATACACTTGTAAAATTACTATTAACAATAAACATAAGTTGAAAACAGAGGAATTTAAATATGTCCCACCTATTACCACAAAATTCAAAAATCATAAATATACTAATGTTATAAAGCAGGAAACATCTCCTGCGACTCCGCCTCCATGGTTTTTTTTTAAAGTGAGTAGCCTATATGTTCTTCCAGATCACAATCTCTTAACAAACATCAATCCATCTAAACTGTTCTATTTATGATATTAAAATATGATTAGTAAGATGATCAAACTGAAAAACTGGGCCAATATCTAAAATTCTTTCATTATTAGAATGCTACTATTATTACTAAAGTCATCAAGAAAAATAAAACACAAATAAGATTTAGCTTTTAATGATTTTTGCCATAAACAATATTTTTCATCAAGAATGTCTTCCATCTCTTTAACACTCTCTTGTAAGATCTGTTGTCGTTTTACATTCTTTACAACATTACGGACAACAACTTTCTGTATGTTCGGTACAAGTTCTTTGCATTCTTTTTCAAGAATATCCATTGCTTTTATCACACAGGCCTTCTCCAATGAACCTATTTGGATAAAACTTGTAATTTGACTTAATTCTGAGAGCATAGACAATGTTATAACTCCATGATTGACATCTTTTGATTCTGGACATTTCATTGCCAGTTCCTCTTCTTCCTCATTAGGAACTACAAACATCTTGTCATCTAGAATTGCCATAGAAGATGCTGTTATCATATCATATATTGGAACAGCAGCATCGATTAGCGCTAGACCTGCAGCATTTATAGCGGCTGCTAGACATGAGCCATCATTCTCTATGATATAAACAAAGACATCAATCTGAAAAATTTTAATTTTGTTAGAAATAAATAGAAACAACACAATTTACATTTGTAACAGAGATAGGTAGTCTATACTTTTATTTGGCATCACCCCAACACACATTTCTCACCACTTTGATGTTCATAACTATGCATTAAATGTGTGTAAATCAGATCTAAGCCGATTTAACAGATTAGTTCACATTGTCTTGAACTGTCGAGGCTTGTGGTTCAATAAATTAACTTGCAGTTCACAACTCAACATGATGTACAATAATGTTGGAAGCCAACAAGCTGTGAACTGTCTAGTGACTTACAGTTTATGTGGTTAATACCTATATGAAGGTAAAAAAGAGCTGACCTGCAACTCATTAATTTTTATTGTGTTATATGGCTAACATGTGCTTTTACTTTTTTTGTAAAATAAAATAAATACCTGGTAATTAGGGAACAAATGTCTGCAAATCGCTGGCTCTATCGCTTGTCTTAAAGCTTCAGACAGAGCTTTGTCTTCAGCATCTGGAGCAGGCGGCCGACGTTGCGATGAACATGAAAATGGGGCAAACTTAACTTCACAATATATTTGCCCAAGGTGACTGAAATGTATGAAAATATTATTATTAAAATATAACATACAAATAACTAATATTTGTGGGCTTACTAACCTGAATTCATTCTGATGAGGTATTTCTCTAGGATCAAATACCGAACAAACAACTTTTGTGTTTTTAATTTCTACATATGCCGATCCTTTGGCTTGGGATATCGTATCTGTTTTAGCAACTAAAAATAAAAAAATGTTATCATAAACCTTATGTTATCACTTAAAATGTAGGTAAATAATAAAATACGTACAAAATTTACACGCTCTTTGTGCTTCCTCCGATGTTTCATCTTTCAGATTATTTTTTTCAAGCAATTCACATAATTGTTCATCGTAATTCTTTAAAAAGTCGGGTGTGAATCGTTTGTAAGATACACTATCTTCTGGGCCATTAAATCTTCTATAATCCAGGGGCATCTTATATTCTAACCACTTTTCAGTTTTCGTTTACTTGTTTGGTTTTTGGAATTTTGGGTGATCAATTGACTTTGACATTGGCATTTGACAAACGCATGTGGTGAAACCACCAAAGAGCAAAAAAAAGAAATGGCCGAAACAGTTTTTGGCAGCAAGTTTACTCTTTGATGTAAAAATGACATTGACAAGTGACAAGGAAACTGACAATGTTTCAGTGAATTGTCACGTTGTAATTTTTTAGATCAAGAAAAAATGTATATTTCAAATTGAATTAAATGAAGTTTTGTGTATAATTTTAACTTAGCAAAATGTATTAGCTAGTATATTTGGCTGTGGTCAGATTCTTTAGAATAAAAGAAACCATCAGGGATAAGTAAAAAGTGAGTTAGGTTTCTTAGCATTATATTTGTTGGCATTGGCATTCACCAATGAGCCGGTGACGTTGGTTCCTGCTGTGGTCATGGTTCTTAGATATGCACTATTGGCTGTATGGAAATAACCTTCGTCTTAAAAAAAAGTTGTAAAGTTGTTTTATCTTTAGATGTATAAAGCCATTAGTGTCGACTAGAGGATATTATTTTACAACTCTATTGCACTTTTGCATGTAAGTGTGTTTACGTATGTTTCTACTATTTTATTAGTGTATTGTTCTCATATTCGTTTTTTATTACTTCAATACATTTTAAATCTTGTATTTCAGGTTCAAAATGCTGAAGCTACGGACTGTTTGTTTGGTGATTCTTGTCTCGTTCGTGACATGGGTCATGTCCAAAGTGGAAGGACAGGATCTGTCACATTCATCATCACCATCACCTACTGCAGAAGTAAGTTGCTATTGTATACCCTGTTGGATTTAATTTAATTGTTTATGTGAAAACCTAGCTGAATTTCACATACATTTAATTGTCAACATAAAAAATAATGTTGGACAAGAATGAGTAAGTTTCATTAAACATAATGTACAAAGGTATATTTAAAACTTGTATAATTTGATTAGTTTTGCACATTGTTATTAAAGTGGAAAAGTCAGATTATCAAACTATAGTTACTGTAACATAGAAACTATGTCAATTCATCTGATAAAAGTATTTATAGTTCAATGAAATAACCCTACAATTTTGGGTCCCACTATATGGTCAAATTTAAATTTTGATTTTTTTAATTTTTTTTTTAATATTTTTTTTTTAATAAATTTCTAATCATAAATTTATTTTAAAAAGATGTTTGTATCATCAATTTAAACTATCTAAAAAAAATCATAGACATAGAAAAGAAAGCAAAAAATCACTAAAAATTATAATATATTGTTGGATTGTTGTGGAAATTGTTAGTGTAATTTTTAAATTCTGTTAATTGTTGGGCTGTTTCCTGATGGGCCAATCAGGCCACCAAATTATCAAACCAATGGATTTTTTTTCTGATTGGGGTGATTGAATGTATAAATTCAATCGGTTAAAGAGAAAAAATGGTTTGATTCACCGGTAGGTTGATCAGTCAATCGGGAAACACATTTGATTTTTGATGATATTCACTCTCTTTCTTCCTAGCCTGTATCCCATAGGGTAGTGGAAATAGCTTTAACTCCTCCACTTTTCTATCTAAGACATCCTGCTCTGAAACTTGGCACCACATGTCTCTTAGTACCACATTTTCCATCTTGTTTTGGGTCTGCCCCTAACTCTTCGAATGGAAAGCTGCAGTGCATATTACACTACTGATCTAAATTTTATACTTAACATAATATATCTAAATATTGGTTAAGACAGTTTATTGATAGTAATCAGTTGTAGATATTGTTATTCCATCTTCAAAGTAGGTATTATCTATGTAATTTATTGCCTATGTCTTGTAACTGATAATTATAAGTGGTTCTGACTACATTTTACATATGAAAATTATATGACTGAAGGTTTATTTTTTTCATTTGTAAATTTTGATGAGCTGTAAACAAGCAAGCAAACATCTTTATTTATAAGCTTGAAGTTTAGTTTTTTTTTAATTATCACTGTCCGTAATAACAAGCAAAATTTTTTTTGGTGTTAGGGCCATTTTAGAATTGTACTCTTTGTAATTGGTAAAGTATTATTAAATAGTAGTCCTCCTCTAGTATCAGAGTAATAGTTGAATTAATTACTCATAGGTCGCGACTTGATTGTTCTCTTATCGCGTAAATATATACAATTGTTCTAAATATGTATTGTGATGTCATACTACAATCGGTGCATCCCCTATGTTGATTTGAAGTAGGCAACACATCTGCAATTGCAGATGGCTATGAACAGTGGTCGCTCCGCTATTTTGGCGAATTCAGGTGCGCCTGCTCGTTTGTCACCTATGATATAAAAACAAGACATAAATAAAATATCTACAAAAGTTCTATGTAAATAAACTAAGGCTAAATTATAATTTATATCATTTTTAATAATATTACCTAGTTATACAAGGAAAGAACCTTTTGTAAAGCAAATACCCTTGACGCGCAGCAGACCGTGCAATTTTTTACACGCAAATGTTAGTTTTATATTATTTGTAACATTTTTTCAAACATAATAATGATTTAAAAAACTACGATTTTAACGCCATCTGTTCATACAATAACGAAGATTGTTCCTTTGCAGATTGACTAAATTAGTTAACTTAAAAGTAAAATAGATGGCGTTAATAGGGAAAATAACTAATTAAAAAAATTTGCAAAACATTTCATTAGTAACTTTGCTATTTTAAAGGAAAAGGAAAATTATTTTATTGAGGCTGTCTATGAACGTTTTGTATAATATTATAATTCAGTCATAAAGATAGCGACAAGGTAGTACAGACTTACAAGTATGTGTAATCAAAGAAGTGATACATAAAATATGCACTTGTATTTTCCATACACAACTGTATATGCCATTGTATAAAATGCATACATACAATCGCTGGTTGATAAAGCAATTGTCAATAATAAATCGATATCAAATTATAAACCATGTTCTTCCCCATGAAAACCGCAACAGCGTTATAACAAGTTCTATGACGTCATCTTAACTGCTGGGTATCCACTGCCAGAACTACTCTACGATCTTTCAATTTGTTATCTTTGAAACATCCTTTCCTTCCTGACAAATGATCTTCTCATTATAATAAATTTAGTTAGTAGCGTAGTATACGGGTAGAGGTAGACCTAGAAAGAGATGATGGATTGCGTGAAAGGTGATATGTTCAAGAAGTGAGTGACTGAGATGACGGAAGATAGAAGACGAAGAAAGTAGGACAAGGATAGTGAGATGATATTGGCATCCCTTTTATTTTCTTTGAAACAAATAGAGAAAGCATGTGTCTGCAAGTGTCATTGTAATATAACAACATTTACGGTTTTTGTTAGTTTAAGACGGAGTTGTCTTATGGTCATTATAAAGAACAAATTATGAAATAGTATTGTTCCGTGGTAAGTTTTAGCTGAAACTTTAATCCGAATTATCTCAGTTTCGTTGATAATCTTGAATCGATTTGATCGATTTCTCATGAATCGGGCAATACTAATAAATCGATTATTAACGGCTTAAAGAAAAACTGATTTTAAATATTAGTCAACAAATATTTCTCTTCGTCGGTGCTTCGATTTATATTATGTACGTCATACTAATATTATATAATGCGAAAGTTTGGATGGATGTTTGTATTTCCTAAACGGCTTAACGGATATTTGAAATTTGGCATAGATGTATAACAGTTTGGAAGAATACAGGCTAACTTTTTAAGTTTTTTTATTTGCGCGCGAACAGTCACGAGCAAAAGCTAGTTAGATATAAAAATATTTGATTATGAATTCATTAATATTAATGTTTGAATGTTTACTTCTGTTTCTAAATAAATGTGAAGGCCGAATTATGTTGCAAGTAAAATAACTTCTGTGATAATGTGTATCTGAATTATTTTAATTTTTCTCTTTATTATATTACTTACTCTTATTAATATTATAAATGCTAAAGTTTGGATGGATGAATGTTTGTTAGAGTTTGTAGCCTAAACCGCTGAACGGATCTCGATGATATTTAGCATAGTAGAGGATAGTTTTTGTTAATTACACGCCGACGAAGTCGTGAGCGAAAGCTAGTAGAATAATGATTTTCATCATTTTAAATTTTTTGATTATTAAATTTTTCTTGATAAATGATTCGTTTCTCGGGTTTATTACTTCCCTTTTTCCTTACATCGTTTTACAAAAGTATGGCTACAACTTCGTTTTGTTTCGAAGGTCGATGAATCAGTAGAAATGAAATCATACACTTTTATAATAATTAAATAGTTTATGTTAGAAAAAAGTTATATTTATAAATTTAGTGTCTATGCTATTGCAGACAATCGGCAAGTGATTTACTCTGTCTAGTTTTAAAGGATTTTTTAGAGTTAGATTTTTATTTTTACACTATCTGTTACTCGCGACTTAGTCTGCGTGGAATTAAAAAATAATGAAAAACACACATTTACTCAGATAAATTACCCTCCTAATGGTAAACGAATTTTTAAAATCGGCCCAGTAGTTTTTACGTGAATTAATACATAGAAAAATACAAATCTTTTCTCTTTATAATAATAGAATAAATTTATTGACGAAGAAACATAAACAAGATAGTATTAAGATTAAATGCAGATAGCTACAAAAGTAGAGGAAGTACGAAAGTATGGATGCACATACTGTGCTGACCCTCTGTAAGTACAAGGGCGAGTTGATGATATTTTATTGATAGAGGCAAAGGAACTAACCGTGATATTTAAAAAAGAAGATCGAAAGAATGATAGAGTTTAAATTAATCAGGCATAGAGCGGACTTTAAAAAAATCATTACAAAATTTCAAAGCCTCTAATCGTAATCATCAGTACCGTAAAAATCTATATGTAATAAGCCCATTGTTTTTTTTATTTTACTTGCGTAATTACTAAATTACGCAAGTAAAATTTTAGTCTGTGGTAATTTCTGTGGTCTAAGTCGGGTCACGTGTGTCTATCGTCTGCGGTTGGCTTTCAACACTATTGTGAATACAATAACGTGATTGATTGTCTAAACTTAACGTCAGTTTCCATTGCAGACTTCTATGACATATCCTTATCACTGTTCAACGAGGGCCATGTTTTGTTCAACTGTTTGAGCGTAATCTGTGGTCAAAATGGTATCAAATTCCTTATATTATTTTGTCCTTACTTCGTTGGTTTTAAACAATTGGTATTGGGGTTCATATTAAAAACAAATGCAATATCTTCTTTCTTCTATATGTATAT
>LD688946.1:2840059-2850418 GCA_003118335.3 Papilio memnon
AAAAAAAACTTGTGTGACTTACATCATTTAACCCATTTTGGATAACTTACGTAGACTGCTTGAGTGACCATTAAATACTCGTGTGTAAGGTAGTAAACACACTCACAAAGTAATCGGTAGCGGATCTAGAATAGGGCGCGGATAAGCGATCGCCCAGGGCGCCGCTTAGATCCTCCCCAGGTCATAGTTAAAAGGGCGCCCTAAAATCATGCACAATCGATGGTATAACCTCTTCAAGGTGAATAACCAAAAAACATGCCATTACTGATTCGAAATTCAAGCGAATATAACTCTATTGTTCTCTTTCATTGTGTCTATTTTAGTTTGATGACATCATTACGTGAGTTTGCTACGTTATGCCCATTATTTTTACATTATGAGTAATGTATACAAGCTATGCGATGTATTTAATTACTTTGAACATAATTGTAAAGATTTACATAGTGACCGGGTTGAGTGAATTTTTTTCTAGAATTCTCATTCGATAACTCTTGAATGAAATAGTCAATAGCTATATCTCTTGGACTACATTCTTGGATAGACCGCCACCGCAACCGACAATGCCAAAATCAAATAGGCATAAAATAAAACGTTAAAATAGTCATTTGTCCTGTCTGTGCCATTATCTCATCTCAGAAAAAGTACCACGATAGTCGAATACGAGCAAAGAGCGTGTTTTTAATATTTAATTTATACGATTGTATCAGTTATTTCGCTTAAAACCCAATAATAAAGATGATTTCGAGGTTTACATTCGTTTTCATTCATATTCAATTAATATAAACGTTTGGATCCGTAGATGTAATCGAATTTCATCGTAATATTTATCTTACAATGGAGGGGTCTCACGATTGTATCCACGTGTCCGTGATTTGACCTGGTTCAAAGCAATTAACATTTTCATTAGTGAGAGAGATTCAATTAAATCTGTCATAGAGGGGACGTGCGAAACATTTTCCATTAAATAAAACATAGTCATAATCTTCCTGTCTATATAAAAGTCTATGGAAGTTATCTATTTAGTCCACAGTAGCAAATATCACTTCACACATATATCAAAGATGAATGTCTCTGGTATAATTTTTTTTTAAGTTTAAGTAATTCTATGTTCCTTAATTGAAATATAATAAGTAGCGTAAATTTTCCTTATAGTATTTCGTAATACAAGTAGCTACTTAGAGCCTTATAGAGCCTAACCGTGTTAGCGTTCTTTGAGTTTTCCTTTAGTTATTCGTGTTTAGTACGCTGTCGGGCCGCGCGTTGCCCGGTCGCGTTATCGTATATAAATGTAAGACTATGTAGTATATAGTGTTATCTATTGTCAAGTCATATCTTGATATCAGTATACAACGCGCTTTTGTGCCGCTGACTGCAGATGAGCGCGCTAATATATTTTGGCGCGAAATGAATTTTTATTTTTAATCTTCGAAGTGATGTTCGGTTGACAGTTGTGTTGTTTTCTTAATTGTTTTTTTTGTGAATTTTGAATTTGGAATTTAGTAAAAATGAATTTCACGGATTTAACGACGGAATTTTTTCCGACGACAATGTCTACGGATTTTATGACGACGGATTTGATGACCACTGATTTGATACCAATGGAAGAAGAAACCGGTTTTAAAGCATGGTTGCTAGGATTGATTATGAAGGTTTGTTTACTTGTTACCATTGGCACATTTTTTGTGATGTTGTTTTTCGGACAAAATCTATTGCGATTTTTGATTTAACAGATTTTTATACGCTGTTATAGTTTCAATGCTAGTAGATTTGTTTTGGAAAAATTTTAAAGTATAGATATGACATTTGTGTCGTCTTGTTCTAAGAATTTTGATTTACATTTTAAATGTACCTTTATAAATTATTCCATTCCATAAAAAGAATATATGTTTAGAACCCTCTTTATTAAATTACTAGCTGTTCCTGTGCGGCTACATTCGCGTGGAATTATAAAAACTTTATTTCATTGTTTACATTTATCAAATTATCAATTGCAAATGTCAAAATTCCATTTACCTTACTATGGCAATTTTGCTCCCTTAATGTTGGCCGCAACTTCCGTAAGGTGCTGCCAACATTAAGGGAGCAAGGAACAACTTATGAAGATTGCCATAGAGACCTTTTTTTTCCACATTAGGGTTTTTATCCAAAATATTTACCCTCTAAGTTTAACGGCGTGAAAATATGTAGCCTAAAGCGTGACGTAAGTGTAGGGATTTTTATTAAAAAAGGTATTATTCAAAAATATGGTGTAATTGCTGACATCTTAGGCAACAAACAAGTGTGTGTTTACGCGTTATTATATTAAGTATAGTTTAAATCCTGTATTCAATGTTATTTTATAAATCCTTCGTAATTATATTCCAGCAATTGGAGTTTTGTCGATTGTCTCAAACGATTACAATATCAAAATACCCATTCTCTGTGAAAATTTTATTTTTATAATTATTTCCGTAAATTAAACCATTTATCTTTATGGCGGATTTAACAGAAATCCACATGCATTGTTTAATCTAAAGAAAGATTAAAGTATTGTATGTTAATCTGCATTTAAAACTGGTCATATTATTTAAATAGTATAATAAAGATTGTATGACTAGCTGTTTGTACAGTCAGCAGCATAAAAAGGAACCTATACAAAACTCCAGAAATTTGTATGCACCTATTTTAAACCTTAAGGTTTTGGTTTAATATTTACGGCTGGCCACTAGCTTGTCGCCAACCCTACTTGGGAATACAAAACTGGTTATTATTTGGAAAATGTTGGTTCCGAACTGGATATTATTATTTCGTCATATCTATAATAATAACTAATAATAAATGTTTTCTAGCAGTACTTATTATTTTTAATTTAAGTTTTACCGTTTGATATTTCTGAACAATGTGTTTGTCAGTTTTTCGTACGTCATCTCGGCTATTAAATTATACATCTCATTAAATTACGCCCATTCATTGCGTCCTTCTATTCGATAGCGTTATTTACTTGTTGCTAGACGACTTGTAATTTTTATTTTATACGTACATTATGGAATAGCAATGTACTACAAGGTTTTAGCAACACCAAGGTAGAAGCATGTAAAAAGTCCGAATGACCCCAAGAAGAATCACGGAGTCTTCAAGACTTTTACCAGACGAAACTAGGTACTAAATATTTATACTTCTTGCTTCAAATCCCATTGGCAAGTTTTGTCACATTTGGACATGAAATATCTCCAACCGTAATTAAATACTGTTATTTCAACTTAATCTATACTAATAATATTATAAAGAGGAAAGATTTGTATTTTTGTATATATTGAAATAACTCAAAAACTACTGGGCCGATTTTAAAAATTCTTTCATCGTTAGAAAGGTAATTTATCTGTGAGTAACATGGGCTATATTTTTTAATTTCACGCGGGCGAAGTCGCGAGCAACAGCTAGTCCGTAATAAATACAGTCAAATCTTGCTTGTCTGTTTATAATCCAGTCTGCAGTAAAATTGTATAAAACTGAAGTAAAATATCGGCAGATGTTCGATTCGTAATGCTACATAAGGTGACCTTGCGCGATTTTCACAGCGAGGACGTCCGCCTGTAACCCCCAAAACCGATGACGTCAACTCTAATAATACCCACCGGAACTACGCCTCCGTTCGTCCCCAATTTTTACGCAAATTGAGCTTATATTGTTTAAATGTTTATCTACGCTTATTTTTTATCTGTGTAACACCTTCATGCTATATTTGCTTGTTTAATACTAAACCTCGTTTATACTGAAAACATTGTTTTGAACTTACAATTTTAAATGTTTTTCAGCGTTTGTATGGCCAAATATCTCAAGTTCAGCATTTATTATACGACTAGTCTTCTACAAACATTACTCTGCTAGTTTTTATTTACTTTTGTTTTATAACTCATGTTTTTAACCGACTTCCGAAAAGAAGGAGGTACTCAATTCGTCTGTATTTTTTTAATGTGGGTTACGCGATAGATCCGGCCCTGGTGGACCGATTTTGAAAAATCTTTTTTTTAAATATGTACATGACCTAGTTAGTATGTATTTACTACTGTCAGATGAAATGTTTATGTAGATGTTATGTCACTCGTAAGTTAAAGCTTATGTTACGGTAGGTCGGGCGATTATAGTACGAAGTTTTAGTTACTATGAAAGAGAAATTCAAATCTATCTTCGACTAGCTTTCGCGAATCTTCTCTTCTTCTTTGTTCTTACATACTATTCTACATCTATGTCAAATTTCATCGTGATCCGTTCAGCAATTTAGGGTCTAAACATCTATCCATCTAAACTTTCGCATTTATAATTTTAGTGAGATACTAAGAAGACCTCTTGGTTCACTGCATTTGTATTTTTGTATGTATTGAAATAACTCAAAAACTACTGGGCCGATTTTAAAAATTCTTTCACCGTTAGAAAGGTAATTTATCTGTGAGTAACATAGGCTATATTTTCTTACAAACATTATAATATTATGAAACAAAATATTTAACTTTTATTACTCATTGCCACCGACTCGTCTGGCGAATTTAATTTTATCAGAAAAACAACGTAGCATGGAACGTGTTAAATTTTATTATGAAAACAAGCTTGTTTGCTTTTACCTGTGTGATAATTTAATTTAACACAAAATTAGAATAATAAACACAGTGCGTGTGTAACAATATTGATAAAATGTCATTGAACCCTTGAGTGCTAGGTTGTCAGGATATTGCAGCAATATTCATTTAACAAGCTTATTAAAAAACTTTTTTTAAAAATAACAACTTGAGTACGTAATATAGGCTGTAGCTTTTTAAACGTTTATTTACATCATGTTGGTTTGTGGTAAACAGTCATCAAAGCTTCTTTCTCTACCTATTCTAAAACTGTAATTATTTCTAAAGGGACCGTTATGAATTTGACGTTTTTGAGATAATGAGATGACACAGTCCGATCGTGAATGCGTATGCCAGGGATGGGAAACCAATGGCACGCGTGCCATCAATTGTCATTGGTGGACAATATTTTGGGCACGTTACTGAGTACAAAATTCATTAAACATTACGAAAAAAGTATGAAGTACGTACCTGGGGTAAGCTATCAAATGGTCACAATAATCACAAAATGAAAATTAATTGATGCGTCTATGACGTCATTAGACTTCTCTTCAGAAAAATGGCGCGTTGCTACCCAAAGATTTGCTAACCTTGGGTTAAAATTAACTTCAGTATCATGAAATTGTTTTAATATCACTTTGTAAATTATAAAAATGTCTTGCAATGAAGTGAATCAACTATAGCGTTGTTCTATTATAAAGTTTGTTTTGACGCGTCTATGTTGTCTTTGAGTTAATAAATGTGAAATAAACGCATTGTTGAAATAACTCTTTGTCAGGAAACACGTGTGGACTATATTTTAATGAATAGTGTTGTGCGTATTCTTGTCGAAATTCGCTTTTTTACGAACACTAGGCCATTTGATGATTGTAAAATATGGTACAAAATAATTCAATTTTTTAATTAATCTTTAGTCTATGTAAATAATTCTTGCTTTATAATAAAACTGTCGAAATTTAAGTAATCACCAAGGGAGTTTGTTGAAATAACTATTAAACTACCCTTAGTGTGGTGGTTAGATAAAAATGTATGAGCTTGAATTATCTCTGCAAAACACTAAGATTAGATGTTATTTATTTAAACATCTATCAGTACAATGCTTGTTTTATATTAAATTATTTGTACTGGTTACTTGATATGCGTTTAGTTTTGCGATCTTATCTGTGTGATAAAACGCGGTGGCGTGTTCCCGAAATGTTACACTGATTATTTGATTTTACTGTTACTGGCTTCTGCAGTATGTACGAAAACTCGTTGTCCCTTTCTTTCTCTTTGAAAGAACAAAGATAGCGATATGTTTTTGTCCAGGTGTTTCGCCTATGAAAACTCGCGGTATCACGCACAGATAGTTGTATTACTTATTATTTTATTAAGTTTATTTCGTCCTCGCTTTAATAACCTCATTGTGAAGTACACTCGGCGATAACACGATTATATTTGTATAACAATTTAAGTATGCACTGCCGCAGAATTAAATAAGGAACTGGAATTATTCCAAAAGATTTTTCTTTAGTAGACGGTTTTAAAAACTGTTTACAACCTTGGTTTGCTTTGAAAGCTGTTTCCTATTAGCTTTAATAAACGACCAGACCACTCAACATTAGATTATCGATATCGCTGATCGAAAGTCAAAAATGCATGGAAGTGACAATAACTTGCGATAAGTCACGTACTTGTCGAACATTTATATCTTTAAATTTTGACACATTACGTCGATTCTTCTAACTATATAGCTCAACGATAGTCACTTTGTCTATTGACGCAGAAAGGTAATGAGTCATTGCATGTCATGCCATTTCGGGTACAGCTATTATTCCAGATCTTTTATCGATATCGATTAAGCTTTTGGCACAACACTAAACTTCAAGGCTAATGCTTTATTTCGCGAGGTAATTTTGGGTGTTACTGTTGCTTCAATGTTGTTTATCTTGCAAATTAACCTTGAAATTTTAATGAATGGATCCGCGAAAATACACCGTTTTCTTTAAATAATGTTATTATAATAAACTAGCTTTCGCCCGCGACTCCGTCCTCGTGGAATTAAAAAAAAACAACAAAAGCAAGTAGCCTATGTGTTCTTCCAGACTATCCTGTACATGTATGTCAAATTTCTTCGAGATCCGTTCAGCAGTTTAGGTTACAAACTCTAACAAACATCCATCCACCCATACATCCATCTAAACTTTCGCATTCATAAGATTAGTAAGAAGTGAGATGACAAACGATTTGGCTTGTTATTCTCGTGTCTAGAAAAGTTTTATAAGGTCACACGTAAAGTTAGGAAATGACTTGAACGTAACATTTAGGAGTGGCCTAATGGATGGAGAAATCGTTTTATTACAAAAAGCATAGTTGTATCTAGGATTACTATAAAGGAAATACGAGATTCTTTCAAAGTTTTTAAAGTATAATTTTTTATATTTATATTTTCTTCTGAAACACTCAATAATTCCTATTTCTATTTAAAAATGATTAAACTCATGTTTAAAAATAACATTGAGCTTATTTTTTTTGTTATTTATTTATTGTTATTTAATAACATTTATGTAATTTCTCAATGGATATTTTAAAATTCATAACACGAATAAACTAGCATTGCCTGCGGGGATTTACCGAGTGCCTGCTACATTCTACAGCTAAAGTAATAAGTAAAACGATGTCAAGCATTTTCCCTAGAACAATTTAAGTTTTGTGTCAATGAAAACTCTTAAAGCGGACGCACCTTTGACTAAACTATCGCACAACTGTTGTGCGATTGTCGATTGCTTCACAGCCACCACAACTAAAAATCGAGTAGTGTGCGCACCGCCATATAAGCTCATAGGAATCAAAGCGAGACTAAACAATTGTGCGATAGTTTAGTCGAAGGTGTGCGCGCGCTCATAAGAATGCCTAACCGATTTTGAGTAATGTCATTCAGTTCGTTATTATCCCCAAGTTGTCATACATGCATAGGGCAACGGTCAGTCGAGTTTTTCGGTTGTACTGTCTAAATTGGTTCCATATGTTTTACACCTCAATAAATACTTAAGGTATGCATTGCCCTTTTAACACAAATAGTGAGAATATCTGCAAGGACAGTGTTCGGATGTTGCGTACTCATTTCGAAGGAATTAGCATCAAATACAACTCGTGCGGAATTAAAATGTGGCATACTAAGTTTGTATAGTACCATCCAAACTTTACGGCGGCTCGCTGTTATGTCTTCGCACAATAGAAGTTGAACAAGATTACTTAGTTAATCCTTTCGCAGACTCGAGGGGAAACTTGGATTTTCCAGTGTTATGGTAACTTGAATTCCATCGTATATTATTCAAATATTGTAAATGCTTACATTTACGCACAAGATTATGAACATAACAGTATTAAACACACAAGGGAGGCAGGTGCTCGACACGTATCGCTCTCCGAGCCGTCATTGTGTTTGAATCTTGTTATATTAAACCTTTTGCATGTACGTGCCCGTGGAACTGGATGTTTCGCAAACCAGTCTAGGAGCGAGTTAGGCTTAGGTGATCATTGAATCTCGTGGACAATTTCATATCACACAAGACTGATATCTTGCGAGGTACAGTTTGGGAAATCGGCAGAGTTCCACTATAGGAAAAATTCCTTCGTTTATTGCAACGAGACAACTCTGACTCTTCCTACCAATAACTAATTAGATAGCAGTGAGTACAAACGAAGGGATAACTATAAAAAGAAACTAGCCGTGTATTACTAACCGACTTTTTATTCGTACAGATTTATAAGGTGCATTGTATTCGTTTTTGTTCCGCGTCTCGTTTCAAAATGTTCAAACGTGTGTAGTTTTGTGGTGGAACTCCGCCAGTTTCCCCGACTGTACAAGCGTAAGTGCGACTAACTTATCTCACCCGCTGGGCAAAAGTGAAATCAAACGACAATAGCTTATAGACGCAACCTTGTCAATCTCATAAATCTGCTTCAAGTATCTGCGCCTTGTCGTACTGTAGTAGAACAGCCACCTGGATTCGAAATAGCGAAGGAACTGCCTAATCTATATCTATACTAATGTTATAAAGAGGAAAGATTTGTCTTTGTATGTATTAAAATAACTCAAAAACTACTTGGCCGATTTAAAAAATTCTTTCACTGTTAGAAAGGTAATTTATCCGTGAGTAACATAGGCTATAGCTGGGGTTCTTCGGTGAGCTGGGTTGGCTGGAGTAATCCATGCCCTTTTCTCACGCAAAATACGCGCTANNNNTATTTTTTAATTTCACGCGGGCGAAGTCGCGAGCAACAGCTAGTCTTTAATAGACGAGGGAGGCGACGCTCAGAAAGGGGATGATACATCTTCCTTAACGTCCATTAGTCCTCTCCATCCACTTCCCCTTACCATCATTTATCTGTAAAAAGGGGTACAAAATATGTTGTTATCTGTATTGTAAAGAAAGTTTCGGCAGTGAAAACTGACTTATACGAGTATTAAATTATCTCTTATCATTTGTATGAAAAATATCTTTTTGATACATCAAATACATTCCGATAAGTGTTATAAAAAGACATGCGAATATAAGTTTATCTATAATAATCTCAAGTGTTTGTTGTACGTGCGAGATGCGACGTCCGTAAACACGAGCAAGGACCTTGTAGCTTGAATACTTTGTTACATTATACAACCAGACTTTTGCTTGTTCCGAATGATCACTTTTTATGTTTTCAATTAATTGACCGTATAGTAAACTAACTTTCGCCCGCGACTCCGTCCGCGTGGAATTAAAAAAATCCAGACTATCCTCCACGCCTATACCAGATTTCAACGATACCCGTTTACCCGTTTAGGCTACAAACTCTAACAAACATCCATCCATCCATCGCTGTTGAACGGAATAAATAGTATCGTATGTCCGTCTCCTGGCTCTAAGCTACCTCCTCACCAATTTTCAGCCATATCGGTGAAGCCATTCTTAAGTTATAAATGGTGTAAACTAACACGACTTTCTTTTATATATATAGATTGGAATACATCAGCATTATCTTACCGTTCTTGTCCCACTTTATGTGGGTTGATTTTCGATCGATCAAAAAAATCTAAAATTACACTTGTATTTGTAAGCCACACAAAAGATGCTTATTTTAAGCATAGAATATAGTTTAAAAGCGAAGCTAATTGTCCTCCGTGTCGAAAACTAATTGTCCTATTCAATTGGATGTCTGTTCTTTTATTAGTCTACTAGCTCTCGCCCGCGTCTCCGTTCGCGTGGAATTCAAAAAAACAAAAGTGAGTAGCCTATGTATTCGTCAAGACTATCCTCTACATCCATACCAAATATCATCGCAATCCGTTCAGCCGTTTAGGCTACAAACTCTAACAAACATTAATCCATACATCTAAACTTTCGCATTTATAATATTAGCATGATTAGTATAATGTGGTCTGACGAATTTTGAAGAGTAAGTTTAGTCGCGCTTTGATTGCTATGAGCTTATATGTAGATGCGCACACTACTTGATTTCTAGTTGTGCAACTAAACAGTTGAATGGGTTGCGGAACAATCGACAATCGCACAACAGTTGTGCGATAGTTTAGTCAATGGTGTGCGCCCGCTCAGGCGTCATTACATTCGCATTGTCTTTTAGAGTCGTAAGATTACAGTTGACTTGTAGATATTGGTTTTTAACCTTGTTTGAGGTTTTCGTTTAAAAGACTAGTATTAATATTGGATCTTTAAAGCATAATATTTTTCTTAGCAGACGTAGTCTGAATGTCGTCTCGGATATATTTAAAATTTTAATGTTTATA
>LD688946.1:2858138-2871365 GCA_003118335.3 Papilio memnon
TTTGTTTATTTTTGTAAGTACAACAATTGTCTTCTCAAATATTTCATCCGAAATACTTAGTTGCGATGAAAGTATTATTTTATGTAAAAATCCTAATAAAAATGTGTAAATGATTGTAAATATATGTTCGTTTTATTTATATCCTTTCTTATAGGAACCAAAAATCACGCAGGTTCGTATTTTTAAACCAAAAATTTGCAAACCTTAAAATTTCCACTAAACTGACACTTGTATACTTCATCTTTTTTTAGACAACTTTTTTATACTAAACATGCAAACGGCGACTTAAATATGAAAAAAATGCGGAGTAACCAATACATACATTTTTTACTTTTAAGCAAAGGGATGCACAGAAAGGGGAAGGGAAGTGCGTGCAACACTTCAATAAAAGGGGGAAGGGAATGGAACTAGAATTGGTTCTAGAATCAAATGTAATATTTGTCGCTATGCTGGATGAATAATGCAAAATATATTTACATAAACATTTAAAAAACATTAATAGATTTTATTATCTATAAAAAATAATGACATTCCGATAAGGTTATTTAATCTGTTTTCTTTAATCAGACTTTATTTAATCCTCTCATTATCGTTTTTAAAATATAATTTATAAGTCACGTAACATCGATGATTGATCGGTTTTTAAACGATTTTTAACGCATTTTACCTACCTGACAATGTTATCTAAAGCTGGTTAACAGCAGTCGCAAAGATAGCAAATTTCCTGTCTAAATACATACCGTTTTCAGCGGTTTTCGTTTGCGGCCCCTACGCCCACTAAAAAGGCGCCCGTTTATGTCCGGCGCCGGGCGTTCGTATCTTGCCCTACACTAATGTGGATACTGCATGCATCTGAAGTAGGTAGATATCAATATTGTATTTTAAATTTTATCTAGCTATGAGATTACTATTGTATTGATTGTAAAATAAAGTAAATAAAGTCCTTGGATTCACCGCGACGGGGCGGCAAGGGGCCGCCAAAAAAAAAATAGGTAGATAGGAAGGTTGAAAAAAAAACACAAAAAGAAATAACTATTTTATTATGATGATATCCCTTGTTAGTCAAATAAAAATAAACCTTCAAAAAATAAAAACAAAACATAACAATATCACATGAGTAGATAAACGGTGTAGACAAATTTCTTTAAAAAGTTCAACATTTTTCCCATTTTAATAGGGTTGTCAATGACAAACATAATATTTATTAAATAGTTTGGGATAGAGTAATAAACAAATTACACTCTAATAATTTTCTTTCTATTAATTTGGTTTTTCAATGATTGTTTTTATGTTGTTCTTTGTATTCAAAATTGCCACTAATTAAAGGTTAAACCTGATTTTGTTCACTGGCTGTGCCGTGTAAACCGGTTTTTACCAGTATCGTCGAGTCCGCGACTTTCAGCCAGTGGCCACAAGATTTGTTCCGTTTATCTACTTATGTTACGATACACTTCGTTAAAATTCAACAATTGTACTGTAATTTTTACTTATAAATAAATGATAATCACAAGTTTTTTAATTGAGATCTATAAAAACTGAATTGTAGGCAAAATTGCAATTGAAAAGAGGTATCCATGATACGAAATAAAAAATAGACATTCTATGTCACTTTTGACAATTTCTGAGCTAATTGTCAAACGAGTACCACTAAAATACAACATACAAAATATAATTTTATTACACAAATAAAAAAAAATTGATCTTAAAAGTATCATGATTGTATCGAAATAATCTCGTCATTTAAAATAAAATTATTCTCAACTAAGTCAAGACAAAAATCACAGGGAAATTGAAAAATTAACCTTAAAAAAACAACCTTGTTTTTTTTTTGTGTTCTGTGGTGATCTTCCCACATCTCAACATAGGTGTTTTAAGTGAGATAGACAGATATGTAATCATCGCAGGCGTCGAGCACCGCTTGCTGCAGGGTGCGGTCTCGCGCGGTCAGAGCCGCCGTGTGGCTCGGCAGGAATAAGCACATGCGCGCGCTGTCACCCCACGAGTGGTTCTCTGTACCTATACAATAAATACTTACCTTAATACATTAATACTTGCCTTTAGAATTGATTTATGAACTAGCTTTCGACCTCAAATCCGTGGAAATAAATAAAAAAGTAGCCTACGTGTTCATCGAGATCCGTTCAGCAGTTTAGGCTACAATTCTAACAAACATCCCATCTAAATTTGTTGTGTTATTGAATTTATTTTTTAGATTGTATTATTTATAACTTTGATGTCAATTTAATGTTATTTACATATTACTTCTATATTGTGTTTGCCTTTAAATTAGATATGAAGCTTCCACATCTGTAAGTAAAACTACGGTAACATGTTTTGTTGGCAATACTATTAAAATGTATCAGTACATCGTTTTGTGTGGAGCTATACTACCGTAGTATTTGAGCGGCCACTGGTGGTGCGTGTGCGAGCGGGACAGCAGACAGGCGGGCACCGCGCCCGGCGCCAGCACGCGCGCCGGCCACCACGCGCACGCGCCCAGCTTGTGCCATACCACGTCGTCGTAACTACGCACACACTATCACTTTATACTGACCGTGTACCAAAACAGCCTTACGTCTAAAAGTGTGCGCACATCTGAAACTATCCCACAGTTTAGTTTCGCTTTGATTCCTATGAGCTTATATGGAGGTGCGTACACTACTCGATTTTTAGTTGTGCTAAACAGTTGGATTGGCTGCGAAACAATCGACAATCGCACAACAGTTAGTGCGATAGTTTAGTCAAAAGGCGCGCAAGTCGTTGCCGAAGTGTTTTAAATTGGTACCAGATGGCGTTATTCTCAATGATTAATTCGAATTATATTCAGATAATTTAAACTTTTATCAAAATGAAACATTTTTTCATTTTCATAATTAAAAGTCGTTTGCGCCAATACGCCTTTAAAATGTTAATACCAATGTACATTAAATTAACCAATGAGCAATGACGTGAAGTTGCATCCAACGATTTTTGTGACCTTGGCATTATTGTGTTCGACTGCATTTGCCCGATTTGATTAAACGCGTTCATACCATATCGAAGTTATATATTATCTACAATAAACAATAATTCTGATGCATAGACTTTTAAAAAGGTACAAAATAATATTCACCTCTGTGAAGTTATTTACAAATGCTTCCAGAAAACGCCTAAAAAACAATTCTTCATAGTAAAACGTATTAAAATGATTTATGTTACCCGACTTTAGGTCCCCACATGCAGCTGGGGCACAACTCCACATTCTCCTTCTCTTTCTTCACTGTGCATATGGTGCGGGTGCTCGATAGTATTTTATCCACAAAAGTCACTTGCTTCTGGGTTTTACTTGGTAGTTTCTTACGATCTGTAATAATAATTATAAAAAACTTTAAAAGCATTCTTTTTAAGGAAAAAAATTACTATAGAATCACTTTACTCCAATAAAAAAAACCTACATAGCCTCATATCTTCTGTGTATCTAGGGAACTAAATAAAATGGCTAAATAAATTTAAATAAGTGAAATTTTTAAACATGCTACAAACACTCTATTTAAAGCCATGTAGTTAAAAGATTTTTGGACTTATATAATATAAATATAAAATTCCATAGTTATTCATCTAGGTAAAATCGACAGGGTCCATTATTATAATAATAGATAAATAACTTACGTATAATAGTTACAAGCCATTCTCTGCGACAAGCGAGGTGGAAGGAGGAAGGACAGTTGGGGCAGAGACGCAGGCGGTCACCCTGCCCGCACACCAGGCACCACGGTATGTGCAGAGTTATCGGCATCTTCTCTGGTGATAATGATTTCTGGAAAATAAACTCAATGTTACAATATTAAGGCACAAATTAGATGATGAAAATAACATTTTTTATTTAATGTTTTCTACTGATTTTTATAATGCTACCAAAATAATGACAGTTATATAGACTGGCAACAATGATGAACAAATGTAAGCATTGACCAACAATGGCAACATTATAATTTTAACATAATGTTGCCATTACAGTACTTCAATGTTTCATTTAAATATATAAACACATTATAATAAAAGAAAATACAAACATATTTGTTTGTTCAACTATTCAACAAAGCAATTGCTAATTTTCTATAAAAGTTATCGCGAATTTTAGGTTAATACTTACATTATTGTCAATATTTTCCTTGTTTTCAGTTTGTTTATGTACAAGATTATACCTCCAGCACTGTGTAAATAATTCTCAATTTCTTTCTCGGAAACTGATTTTTTTATTATCATTTCTAATTTATCTTCTGTACTTGCATCTATATTTTTAACATAATACAAGCATTCCTCATTTTCTTTATTATCTTGTAGTTGTGAATAAAATTCATCAAAAAGCATCTCTTTCCCACGCCTCACAAATTCTTTGAAAGCATTTTCATACTTCCCCTGTTTTAATGGTACATGCCTTATATCATATGTTATATTTAAGTCCGGTTCTCTGGATTTTAATGGTTTTACACTCAATGGTAATGTGTGATCTTCTTTGATTTTCCTCTGAAATGGCAACATTAATTGTAAATAGTGACAAATGTTCATACAATTTTTTCCTTTCTTTAGACATAAGAATACTCTGTCAACATTTTATTTTATCTGTCCATTGGTATACTAATTCATAGAGCACATAAATTGATTTTAATTTATAGGAATGGATAGATGGATAAATATATCAATTGCAAATATAAACCAACCATATATGGATGTAATTGATATTTTTTAATCTTTTTAATTAAAAAAAAAAAGTTGTATACCTTCTTAGGGACTGCAGGCGGCTTGACTTTGATTGGTACAGGCATTTTTTCAGACGGTCCATAAAATGGTCTGGATCTTTCAGCCAAATGTAGACATGTGTATGGGAGCCACATTTTATTTCTCGTGCGTATTGTCTCCACATAGTAACATAGTTGTGTTGTTACATTTATACCCTCTTCACTTGGGGAAATTGCTAGAACTGAATACAAATAAAGATAGATTACTTATAAAAAATAAAGTAAATATTCGGAGTACTTCTGTAAAGTTTTTAGAAACTTAAATAAAGGGACATTATTTTTTATAATAATTAATTTATAATAATGTTAAGTTTTACTTCTTGTTAAAAGAAATAATGAAGAACTTATAATAAATTTTTGTTCTCTTCAATCAGTATACCAATTTATTTTCGATTTAACCCTTAAATGCGCACTGTTGCATAAATACAACATACAAACATTTGAAAAAAAAAATTTTTTTTTTGTATGCTAGATAATTTTATTATTTTTCCTTTATTATAATACCGATATTGCAGGATATATAAGGGTTAAAGAAAAAATCATGCATTTAAGGGTTAAAACTAATTTGATAAACAAAACAACATCAACTATTTTCTATACCACATGCAGTTTGATTACGATTGTCTAATTACTTTTTCGGATTTCAAATAAAATGAATGCTTTTTAAAATTCAATTAAAGATATAAATATGTTAAACCAAACCTTTATCATCGAAAAATAATCCCTTTTCGTCTTTGATTACTTGAACCTTAGCATACACCTTTTTGCAAATGCGTGCAAGTGCAATATCACCTAATTTCCAGTGCAGAATACTCATTATTTAACATGCATATGTTTAGATTACTTAATAACTAATGATGATGAGTAAAAGTTTATTAAATCAGTATCTAAAATATGGAATTTGTATTTTCTTTGGCAGCCTTCTAAGTTTACAAGGGGTTTTATCATTAGTCAAGTAAGCTTTTAAAATATCATAATCTAAAAATGGTCAATTTTCAAATGAAAACTAGCGAGAATTAAAGTAAACAAAAAATAAAATCATCCCAAAAACTTAATTTTATTCAAAGAAAAAGAACATTTTATTAAGTAAAGATCAAATGAAGACATTTATTTTATTGGTATTAGTTGTACCAGTGGTGCTCTCTGTTGTCGAGAAGAAATAAATAACTTTGAGTTATGTCATCTATCGTTGAGTAGTAGAACTAAATTTCCCGTTTAGGGGATTGGTTTAATTATTTTAATAATAGATGGCAGCACTAACACATTGTTACCAAAAATTTTGCTTGTATATTGATCGCACAATAACCAAAAACAACAACATAAATAACACAATTCAAAAGTTAAGCTATATACTAATATCAATATAATTATAGGGTATTCTATCGTACATTGCTTATTTATTTAACATTAAGTTTAACAAAAAAACTTAAAAGAAAAGAAACAAAATATGAAATTAAGATATTAACATAGAAAATATTAGTCATAATTTAGTAAAATATTGTTTACTTCTATTATGCCACGTTTAGACACCAACGTAACTGATTATCGTTTAATATAACGCAAAAAACCCACATATTAAAGTGTTACGTACCTAAAATAATGTCGTGATTTTTAATACATTATCATCCACCCTATTATCAATATATTTCACAACAAGCATACAATCTTGTATAGTTAAGATGTCGGCTCACGATTGGTTCATCTCGTTGCGATGGGCGTTATACAGCATCCAATGGACGACAGATTTCGTATCTTGTTTTGAGATGGGGGAACGATTGTCAAGCGATGACGTCATTATGTCAGTACTTTATATAACAGCGTATATACCTAGATTAGTAACTTCTAGTTTTTAGTAGTAATCAACTATTTAGTGTAGTCTGAAATTACTTGTTTATAAACAGATTTCATTCTAATAGAAATCTTAGTGGATCATGAATAAAAAGAAATTTGTCTCGTAATGAGCCTTTCGTTGTCCTAAGGTTTTCAATTATTGAAATTCATTGCTAACTTAAGGCAATTTTATACGGTTGTTTTTCACAGTAGAAAACTACAATTTCGTACATTGAAGTTGACAACTATACTTACGTTTTTATACATTTAAATTGAATAAAAGTAATAAAATTTGTGTAATGTGTAACGACGTTGAGCATTGGGTCTGTTGATTTAAGTTTGATTTTCACAGTCGAGGAAATTTATTTCCTACCCATTTCGGAGATATGGAATTTGACCTTCAGCAATGAGGCCGAAACCTTGTCATTCCAACTTACTTGATATAGTGTGACAGTGTACCTACGTAATTCAATTCCAAGTGGTAAGGGAATTTTATTCCCTGACTGCCGGTCAAGGTGTGTTCATGTCGCAGTGAAAGTGTTAACAGATGCGCCCTGTTATTGACTACTGACTTTCACTCAGTTAAAGACACATTTAAGTTGCAAATTCAGTTTAAACCGGTTACAAAGACAATAAAAGTAAGCATAAAGGATTGACAATATACAGTCGCAATAACCGATATGAATACAGCTAAAAATTTCGATTTTTACTATTTTTGGAAAAGTATTAACTAAATCGTAATTAAATACATTTTTAATAACAATAAATAAATAATTAAATTAACTCGTGTATTTCTTTTTAACCTTACGATCACCCAATGGCAGATCCAGGGTAGGGGGGGGGGTCATGAGGGTCATGATCCCCCTTGAGCTGGTTGGTCAAGAGCTTGACAAAATGTATTTATATTATTTGTCAAGCTCTTGACTTGACCACGACTATGTGACCCCCCTCCCCCCCGGCGTCAAAGTTGGATCCGCCCTTGCGATCATCATTACTGCATCATAATTACATTAAATAATTACCACAATCTACATTATTTTAACCCTTAATTTACCGTAGTTTATTATAGCAAATTAATATTATGTTACCAACACACTAAAATTAAAATCTCATGTTTTTTTCTAAACTAGTTCAGATTTTTTTTAAAATAGTTGGTCACACTTGACACTATCGAATTAAGGGTTAAGGTTTTAATATTATTGTAACGATTTAATTCGGTATCGCTTATTACTGTAACAATATCTATTTTTTCCTTTCTTAAAATGTCAATCAATTTAAATGGCTAAAGATACCGTTTTTATAAAAGACAATGCAGATCGAGCCTGTGGAACACAATCGAAGTGTTTTTACCGGCCATAGCTCGTGCCATGCTGACGTCCGGTACAGTCGAGTATAAAATTCATTTCAATAATTAATTTTTATTTAATATTTTTTTTTATGACATTACGCGCTTTTGTAAGCAACTAATGCCTAACATTTGATTTATATTCACTATTGTAATCTATGTTTTGTTTCAAAATGCAGGGCATTGCAGAAAAATGGATACGGTTGTTGTATTGACTTTTTGTTATGAAAGTTAATGGCGATAGCAATGTGACATATTGCTTTGTAAATAAAAAATAATGAAAGAGATTAGACTGTAGTAACCTACAGTTAGCTCTTATTTATTCAATGTTTACGCGAAACGAGAAATAAATTATTCCAAATTCTAACATATATTGGTATAAACATATATTGGTGTTTTTATCTGATATGGATTAGTCGATCATTTTCGTATATTTTTCAACAAAATTGATTAAGAGTTAACGTTTTCTTGCACGACGATACATCTATTGTCAGCATCTGTCGTAATTTTTTATTGTTTCGATCGATTCATACTTTTTTTTGCGGTCGCGTTGTTTGATAAAGGGAGCGCCTCAGATGAACATCAAACTGATTTTTTATATGAACAGCATAGTAACTTACATTTCACTTGTCTTCTTTTCGCCTTCATTTGTTTTATTAAGTTAACATTGTTTGATTTGAAACAGGCAGATTAAAATCTGAGACAGAATCTTAATTTCAGGACAGCAGTTTATGTTACAGCTAGTAAAATAATTAATGAAAGTTCTGGTTTTATTAGTTCTTTTATTTTATTTATCTATACTAATATTATAAAGAGGAAAAATTTGTATTTTTGTATGTATTGAAATAACTCAAAAACTACTGGGCCGATTTTAAAAATTCTTTCACCGTTAGAAAGGTAATTTATCCGTAAGTAACATAGGCTATTTTTTTTAATTTCACGCATGTGAAGTCGCAAGCAACATCTAGTCTATACTAATTTTACAAACGCTAAAAAGCTTCGTATTTTTGTATGTATGTGATTCACGTAAAAACTACTGGAACGATTTTAATTTTGTTCACCATTAGAAAAGTAATTTATCTGTGAGTAACTATAAGTAACTATAAGAGGCTATATTTATTATTTTTTAGTTTCACGCGGACGAAGTCGCGAGCAACAGCTAGCGTTAATTAAATTAACCGGACCATGTCTAATACAGCAGAGGATGTTCTCTTTAAATAAATATAAAAAGTATATTTATAAAGCAAGAGTCAACAGGATGCGGCGGATTGACAGCTTTTGTCGTTACACTTATTCAATAGTCAATTAGTGATGTTTTTTTTATCCATTTAACTTAGTAACAGTCGGTTTTAGTTCAACGGATTTAAATGTATTTTGAAATCTGTCTAAACTATGTATAAACTAAACAAAATTGGTGATAATATATCAAAAAGCTCTGGTAATATTCAGATTTAATAATCTTACTTCTTATAAATGTGAAAGTTTAGATGGATGTTTGTTAGAGTTTGTAGCCTAAACTGCTGAATAGATCGCGATGAAATTCGGCATAGATGTAGAGCATAATCTGGAAGGACACATGCTCACTTTAGTTTTTTTAATTTCACGCGGACGTAGTGTCGGATTTGCCATATGTCAAGAGTAGCAAATGCTAAGGGCCCTCCGAATTTGGGGGCCCCGCTCTTCACGCCTGTCTGAGGGTAATAAAAAAAAGTTTTATTGAATACCCTAAGCTTGAGAACTTAAAGCAAACCAAGGGCCCCTTATAGAATTTGCTACAGGCCCTGACCTTAATCTGGCACTGCGCGGACGGAGTTGAAGGCGTAAGCTAGTATTCAAATAAATCCAATAATAATCAGATATCACTAAAGTCGTAGTATAATATAATTGATTAAATGTCGAGTTACACTAAACCAAATAGGTGAATTACAAACAGCCGTTCACAAACAAGACGTTTAACACGTTCGCTGCGGATCATTTTTTCGTAGACTTTCAGCTAGTGCGCATGAGGTCTTTTCAAGACAAATTTGACGAACCTTGCATATCGTATGGAACCTTTTGAGCCGCACAAAATCGTTTCTTAAAACTTCTCTACACAGAGTGAGAGAACGCGATTTTGACTCCTGCAACAGCGAGAAACCACGCATGTGGTTTGTTCGACCTCATAAAGCAGTTAACGTGTTAATGAGAAAAAACAATTGAATGGTTTTTACATTCATGTTCATTGATCGACGAGATCGATAACTTACATAATTATTGCACAACTCATAGTTAACTTCGTAAATTAACATCGCATAAGGCGGTGCCACACTAACAAAATCGCAACGTCGGGAATATTTTAACTACTTTTTGGTTACCGATGAAATTAATGATAGACGTTATGAATTATGTTTCTTATTGCTGCAGCTTCAAATTACCACTACAGTATTTATGACGATAATTGTATTAAATACTTTTAAAACATCACTAATTTTAGTAATCATACTAGTATTATAAATTCGAAAGTTTAGATTTAGATGTTTGTTAGAGTATGTAGCCTAAACCGATAGATCTCTATGAAATTTGACATAGATATAGATGATAGACTGGAAAAACGCATAGGCTACATACTTTTGTTGTTTTACGGACGCGGACGGAGTCACGGGCGAAAGCTAGTTATGATATGAAAGCAAAAAAGAGAGAGAAATATTTAATCGACAGGCCAACTGTTATATTAAAAACTAGCTTGCGCTCGCAACTCCGTCTGTGTAATTGAAAACAAAGAAAGTATCTTTGCACTACATCTATGTCAAGTTTCACCGAGATCCAATCAGCCGTTTAATCGGTAAACTCTAAAAATCCTCCTTCTATCTAAAATTTCGCAATTATTACATAATGTTATAGTAAAAAGTAGGATATCGCCAATACTGTTACATGTTTCACGAGACATAACTGCAGGTGCGTTTCGCATTCGCTAGTGTGAACCATACCTTATATCGGAGCGCGTTCAGCGCAGTACGAGATATTTAATTGTCGGCTTAGGATTACACGGTCAGTGCCGGACTGAGTCATTACTTTTACTGTGGACAAGGAACGAGCGGAAGCGTTTAAATATGACAGCGTTTGTGTGTATTGATTATTTTTAATACATTGAAATATGATAATAAACGTTAAATTGGTTAAAAACCAAACTTTCACTCATTACAATTTAATAAGATAAGGAAGGATATTAAAAGGTAGGTTACTTTTATATGTGAGTAAATAAGTTGGTAAGGTTGACTTCACACATATCTTTGAATTTTCTTCGCCGATATGTGCAGGTTGCATCACGATGTTTTCCTTCACCGTAAGAACGTCGGGTAAATTATGTACGTATGAAAAATCGAAAAATCACACTGGTACATGGCGGCGGGATTCGAACCCAAGACCGATAGATTACAAGTCAAGTGCTTAAACCACTGAGCCACCGACGCTCTCCGCATTAAATAATAGTCAGCATCGAATAAATACCAAATATCTAGCTGAAAATAGATTGCTAATAAAAATCTACTTGATTTTCGTTATTAACTAAATATAAATTTTAGTTTAAAAAAAAAATATTTGTGCCATTACTTACTGTCCCAATACAAAGTTAAAAGAATTTAGAAAGTAAAACATAAAAACAAATGCAGGTCCTTGTTAGTGTTTATAATTGTCAGTAACTTGTACCATTTCAGTTCACGTAACTGGACATACTCAGAGACAGGCCGTCGCGAGATGGGCTCGTATCCGAGCAGCTGATCGCTTATACCAGGATCGAATGGTTTTGATACTTCGGTTGTATACCTCGCTTAGTAACTGATATAATTACTAGTTATGACAATCAATTTTATTAAAAAAAGATGAGAAAAATTATTGACTATCCTTTATGGATATACAAATGCATTGCTTTCCTTTTATAACCGATTTGAACTCTTTCAATATCTATCTCTCTCTCCCTCTCTCTCTCTCTCTGTGTCTCTTGAACTCCATCTTTGTAAAGGTTCGCAATTTGTCGTTTTCGTTTTTCTTACAATAAAATATTATAAGAGCTCTTAACTATCTCTATAATATTTTATTCACACCTTCAACTAAACTATCGCATAACTGTTTAGTCTCGCTTTGATTCCTATGAGCTTATATGGAGCGCACACTACTCGATTTTTAGTTGTGCAAATAAACAGTTGTATTGGCTGCGAAATAATCGACAATCGCATAACTGTTGTGCGATAGTTTAGTCGAAGGTGTGCGCCCGCTCTAGCTATACAATTTCGTGTTATTGTATTGCTTGTGACCGATTTCACTGACTCATCATTTATTAAGGCTTACAGTAAGTTTACATGTATCTTGTTTTATTTCTTACAAGTATCAAGTTTGTTAGACCGCAGTATTGCGCACGCGCAGCGGCAGATGCTGCGCGCATCTGTCCTCTTCGTCTCGCACGCGCCAACCTGTCGTGCGCACAGCTGATTCTACCCACCTATAATACTTTCTTTTTTATTATTATACAGTATAAAGAAACGATGCGCACAGAGATTTTAATCCATAACAAGGTGTTAGTCTTCTTACTATCAGCCTTCAGCTCCTATCAGCAAAAATTTAGTACAATTTTTTCTTATACTCCGTTAATTCTTAAGTTTAAGTTTATACCGCGTTTATTTGTAAGGCTGTACATCTTTATAATGTAACTAGCGACCTGGTCATCACATCAGAAACCTCTGAAATTGAGTATTCCTCTACTCATTATAAACTAGGTATTCCACGTGAAAATAACAAGATAACCTATGTTACGCAATGATAACGTAGCTTTCTATTGGTGTATTTATGAAATCGGTTCATTAGTTTTTGAGTTATTTTAATACATACAAAAATACAAATCTTTCCTATTTATAGTATTAGTGTAGATGTACTAGCTTTAGCCTGCGAGTCCGTCCGTGTGGGATAAAAAAAAAGTAAGTACTCTATATGTTCTTCAAGACTATCCTAAAATGCCAAATTTCTTCGAGTTCCGTACAGCTTAGTAACAAACTCATTCATCCCTTCTTTTAAACTTTCTCATTTATAATCAAGAGTTTTTTTTATATAATATTAAGTACGATTATACACTTAAACCATCCTCTAGAATCACTTTATGTATTAAAACTGCATAAAATTATCTTAGTTTTAAAGATCTAAGCATACATATGGACAGACAGAAAACGGGAAGTGACTGATTTATGACCAATAGAGCTTCTAATCTTAGAGTGGGCCGAGATGGTGTGGAACCGCGAAAGTAGAAGC
>LD688946.1:2897276-2908850 GCA_003118335.3 Papilio memnon
CCCTACGGGAGTAGGATAGGATGATGATGATTAAATAACAACTAAATAAATTCTAATGAACTCATTAAGATTCAATTAACGAAGAAAATGATAATCATTAAATTATAACAGTTATAATCAAATAATATTAGCAGGTGTACAAGTGGAGAATAAATTTCCCTCAAGCTTTACGTTAACCGCATATTAATTATGCCATTTTTAAATCACGCAACTTACTTTACTTGCCTAACTTATTACTATTGACCCAGATGTTCAAGTTACCACAATATTTTTTTATAAAGTGGTAATGTTCACACCGATATATAGTTCAATTACTTGAATACGCGTTTTTACGGTTCTTGAGTATTATGTAATATACATCTATTATAGTCGAGCGTAAAAGCGCGCGCACACCTTTGACTAAATTATCGCACAACTGTTGAGTCGCGCTTTGATTCCTATGAGCGTATATGGAGGTGCGCACACTACCCAATTTTTAGATGAATTGGCTGCGAAACAAACGACAATGGCACAGTTGTGCGATATTTTAGTCATAGGTGTGCGCGCGCTCTAACTCTTTAGTTTTGTGATGCTGTTTACACAATTAGGCTGCTAATCAGTTACATTTTTTATTGTTGTGACCCCGCCTTTATATTTTTAGAATGTTTAAAGTATTTAGCAATTTGTAAGAGATATATGATGCAAAAGTGTGGTCATAGTTAAATAAGAATAAACGAAGTAGATAAAAATGTAATTGTTTTCTTTTTTAATTAAATAATTTAGTAGACAGATATACAAATATTTTATTATAATAGTTTCTTTTATAACAACTTTAGTCCCTTTCCCGTTCCACCCATTTCTTATAAGGAAGGGTTTGGATGCGAAAGTGGATTTGACGGTGGAGACGCATAGGAGGGGGAAGTATCCTCTTTATGTGCGTCTCCTCCTCCGACGATTTAGGGTAGGCAACGCATCTGCAATTGCGGATGTCTATGGGCAGCGGTCGCTTCGCCATTTCGGCGGATTTAGGTGGCCGCTTGCTCGTTTGCCACCTTATCGTATAAAAAAAAAAATAACAGTTTTATTTGGACCACAAAATATTGGCTCATCTAAAACCGTGTTTTAACAGGTTATTTGAAGGCAAACCAAAATTGTGCATTAATCACTCGCTAATGTGTTAGTTTAGTTTCACTTTCACGCTTAATAATGGTTTATGTCAAATTAACCTGCTAATCATCTCATATGTGCTCCTAAGTTTACAAAATGAAATACAAACTGCACATACGGGCAATACTAACATTATAATTTCAAAACAAACAATCTAATACAGCTATATGTTCTATTGTTCCTGTGGCAGGTACTAGGGCCACAGAATCATCGATCATCTTGAATTCATATCACACGTGTGCGGGCGTCAGCCACCGACCGTCGCAGCACCGATCACGAGCTCATTGTCTGCGCTCGCGCGTGATGCACTCCTGGTAGGATCACGACTAATGCATGTCGGCATCAAGAAATGTTCCGGCTCATTTTATTTATCCGTCACGTATTTTAATGATCATGACCTGGATCAGGACTGTATTATAACTTTCTTTGGACTAAGTAATCTCGAAGTTGTTCAATCAAGTTATGTAAATTAGGAATAAAGTCTCTGTTAGATGAACCCCACATAACCAATTGATTCACGTTAGTTTAAAAAGTCAATTCTCATCATTGATCCTGATTAAATACGTTTAAAGGCGCGTGCTCAGGCGAGAGAGGGCACCATCTAGTTAATGAGCTCTGTGTTTGCACCACACCTTTGAATTGGGGGAAGCTTGATAAATTGTATCGTGAGAGTAATGAACGTTTTTTAGATATTTATCTCTACGAAGAGATAATTGATGGCTTTTGGTTGGGAGATTTTATACATTTTCATACGATACTATTATAATATTACAAAGAGGAAAGATTTGTATTTTTGTATGTATTGAAATAACTCAAAAACTACTGGGACAATTTTAAAAATTCTTTCACCGTTACAAAGGTAATTTATCCGTGAATAACATAGGCTATATTTTTAAGCGGGCCAAGTCGCGAGCAACAGCTAGTGTACAATAAAATTAATTTACTATAATTACAAATTAGTCTTCAAGTAAATAATCTTCTGACAATGTATATCTCCGTTTGTATCCTTCCTTGACTTTTTCTTTCCTTTTTATTTATTATTCCATTCTACTATGTTTCTTTATCTAAACGAATATTATAAAGAGGAAAGATTTGTATTTTTGTATGTATGATTTAACTCAAAAACTAATGGGCCTATTTCGAAATACAACAACATAACATAGACTATTTTTTTTATTATTTTCCTAATTTCACGCAGACAATGTCGCAAACAACAACAAGTCCTTCATAAAAAAAGTGTGTTTTCACGAAATTCTCCATTTGACTTGACACAAATAAGCAAATATAACACACGTATTAAAGCTGGATTGCTGAAGTTTTCGTTTATTTTATCCTAACCTAGTGATTCCTTAGTGTTAAGTTAAACTAAGTTTCAAAGGAGTAAAACTCAAGTTACGTGGTTCGGAAACGCATTTCAAGAATTTATCGAACTAAAAACACTAACAAATGGTTAAACGTATCTGGGAAACTGGCCATAAAAGGTGTAGATTATTTGGAATATGAACAATTAGATACATTCGATTCATTCATTAATTTATTTAAAAGGGGAGTCATTTGGAACGTTTTTCGTTTAATTTCCTCCATCAGCTCCATCCCGGTGGGATGTGATTGCTATCTCACGGTGCTTGCGTGTTTCGTTACAGTCCGCTTACAAAATAATACCATTACCACGGATCACGCATTCGCCGTGCGTTTACGATCGAGTGACAATCGAGATCGTGAAGTATAGGTATAGTAAAGTTATAAATGTCCCTGCGCCACAATCCATACATAACAAATTCTGACGTTTGATTTTTAATTATATATTGTTTGTCAACTTGTTTAATATAATGTAACATAAACACTTTTTAGTATAAAATCCAATTATACAGAAACAAATTCTTGCCAACACTGCATAAATCTATACTAATATAATAAAGCGTAAACACACACTTCATTGCTGCATTCAGCATATTTTTGAATAATCCTTTTTTTTAATAAAAATCCCTACACTTACGACACGCTTTAGGCTATATATTTTCACGCCATTAAACTTCGGCGGTAAATATTTTGGATAAAAACCCTAATGTGGGAAAGAGACCGTAAGTTGCTGCCAACATCAAGGAAGCAAGATTGCCATGGTTTGTCATCATGTCATGTCATTTTGACATTTGCAATTGATTATTTGACAAATGTAAGCAATAAAATTGGATAATTTCATGCGGATGAAGCCGCACGGGAACAGCTAGTGTTCAATAAACAGGTTTTCTATTCGTTTACAAATTAACCTAACTTAGCAATTGGTCATCAATAATTCCATTCGTTTAAAAAATGTATTTTGCAATAGTAGGGGACAACCAACCCCGGCGTGGCGCCATTCGGTGTTTGTACTTATGTCGGCCAATTTGCTGATTGTTAGGGCAGACTGTACTGCAGAGAAAATTGTTGGGGTGGAGGATGCCGTGATATTGCACTTTAATCAGATCTAATTAAGGGATCACCTTTGCATGTTATTCCAAGAGATTACTTACTTTAACACCTTTTAATAACGTTAAAATCGTTATTTCAAGCCCACATCCGCACAGTGAGACAGTTAGAATTTTTACTATACACGTAAAAGATAGAAGAAAAGACCTTAGCATAATGCAATTAAGTAATTATTTATTACTTTCATATATATATATTTCTAATATTATAAATTCGACAGATTAGATGGATGGATCGATGTTTGTTGGAGAGTTTGTAGCCTAAACGGCTGAACGGAACGGACGGACGAAGAAAGACATAGGCTACTGGTTTTTTTTTTATTCCACGCGAACGGAAACGCAGGCAACAGCTTGTTATCTAATTAATAAAAAGTCTAGACAGGGGTTTAACATTTATCATACGCAGTGTAATAATGCATACGTTAAACGTTTTGCGATAAAACATATTATGTCATAAATTAAATAATTTTTAATAATATAAGCTTAAAAAAATAATAAAGGAATCGCACAAACGTTTTATTTCCAGGCCACATTTGAAGGAATTATTGAAATAAAATACATTTTCTACAGTTTGATGTAACTAGTTATTCTTTTATAATAATCATATTTTTTTAAATAAGACCATGTCGAAAATACCACACTGTCAACCCACAACTCGTAATGATGTTTGCCAACTCTCCCTCGAGATATGGCGTTGCGTTTTACGGGAATTAAAAATATTACCCCATGTTCCACCTTTGTAAATCCCAATAATTCCAAATAAGACTTTATTCACTATCACTTAGAGTTCAAATTGGAGAATTGAATAGAAGTACCGTTTGTATAAACGAGTAATAAAAGGTATATTATAAAAATGAAACCCTATTTTTATGAGATTACATCGAGATAAGTAAATTAATTTTGGCGTAGTCGACACCCCTACCTCATGGTTACTCTATTTGCAACTTATTTTATGTTTTGTTTCTAATATATTTTTACTACAAAGTAAGTACACGTACTATTAGAATATGTACGTATAAGTAATTAAAAATCTCGTATTTTTCTAGTCTATTCACTTTTTAGAAATTTAAAATTAATAAGTCTATTGTGGCGCGAAAATAAATCCGTTAAATAATGTTTCAAAAATGTAATAGATAAAAAATCAATGAATATTATAATTATTACTTCCTGTCCACCTGGCATTGGCCGTTATGGTTGCCACTTGCCAATCTAATTTTCGAACGGAATGATTAATGATGTCATTTGAACAACTTTCCCGCCAATTTGGTGACGTTTCTCGCCTTGCTACAGTTGTGCTAATCACGGTTAAAGGATTTTATATTTACATAACTTCATCGAAATTACTTGTGTTGTTACAAAATGTGTTTATTGCACAATAAAACGAACAAAAGAAAATGTCTATCACATTGTGATTCAGCGTGTGCCTAATTTGACACGCCCTTGTGTCGAGATTAATAGAGGGAAGATAGGGGGCGATGTTTAGACTTTGGTCTCCATAGCATCGAGGGTGGGATAGCCAATCTGTCCGCCAGGGGGCGCTCAAATACCACATCTCGAGGGGGACATTATGTCATCTGACGTTGCCATTTAATAGAAATTATAGCAAAGGTCAATTGGATCATGCAATATGATTTAATTTGATTAAACTATAAAAATAACGGATAAACTTAAACGTTGTCAGAGATTTTTAATTATATTAATCTTAATTTTTTAATAATCTTTTTACAACAGATGTAATAATTTTGTTTAATCTATGTTCTTTTAATGTTATGGTAAATGACAGCTACGTTTTCATTACACAAAGAAGTAAAATGTCACCGTAAAATGAAAAAATCCTGATTTATTTTTGCCAATACCATTGAAACCATCGGCTCTGGGTATCAAATAACAAAATTCCAACAATGGCGAATTTCAGACTGGGTGAATATGTCTATCAAAAAGAAATTCCAGTTGCTAAAATTAACAGACCAGTGTTTGATAATGAATTCCTTGCTATGAAAGAACATTTCGAAAATGAAATGCGTAGAATGGACCAGGAAATAACCAGATTCAGGTAGTCTATCTATTCATTAATTACAAGAATTGTAGAACTCTGTGATAAAGTACTGCGATCTCTTAGAGTGAAATAAAGGTCTCTAACCTTGGTTTTGTTTAGTGATTGGGGCCTTAACAGTCCTCTTCCACTTCTTATGCTTCCTTCTTAATATGCTTATGACCCTCCTTTAAAAAGGCCATCAACATCAACTAGTTATTGTGGTTAGCTCTTAGATTGAGATTTCTTACCTTCAGTTGTACTCTATAATTTGCGCGATTGAAAGTAAATTTTGGTTTATCAGATAAATCTTATGGTAAATCCTGATTAATCTATAGCTAAACAATACGCCCTACAGATCAAAATGGGCACGTCTGATATCAGAAAGGATAGACAAAGAAAAGAATACAAAAAAGTTGAAAAAAGACCAATCAGTATCGCCAATACCGGGGATATGTTCTAAAGCAACTTCTTATAATAGTCAGCAAGACCTACGAGAGAACAGGTGGTCTCATGTTATGACGTAACCTGTCACGCACAGATTCATGTTAATGGCTACGCAGTCCCTTAGTGTTAGACACTAAAATACTCCAGTTACTATTGTCTCTGAGTGTAGTATATTAAGACATACGCCTCTAATTTTTGGAATGAAATGCTATAGTGCATATCGATAAGCCACAAGGGCACCTTCTAAACTCTACCCACAATCTATAATGTCTTGACACCTTTTCGATTGTTGTCTTATTGAATTGAACAGTGCCGCCATTAGGGTGCAGTTGGGCGACCGCCCAAAAAGCTGGACAGTGCGGCGGGCCAAAGTCAACTTCCCAAAACAGTAAAAAGTGACACTGTAGAAATCTCGCCCAAGGTTTTTGTGAACCGCTACTACCATTATGTCGTCTTTAAACTCTGTAGCATGCCGCTTGTTATATATTTGTTTATCTTTCAGCACAAACCTGACGAATCTTTACAGCATGGCATCATCGCACTGCAGTCTGAGCTCGTCGCAGTCACAAGTCCCTAAGATGCAGCTCTCCAATGAAAGGGACGTGTTAAAGAATAGTCCTCTAGTGGTTGGCGAGGGTGAAGATAAGAAACTTAAGTTGCAATTCGACCTAAGCCAATTCGATCCTTCGGAGGTTCGTGGGTATTATTTTTGTCAACTAAATAAAAAAAGATAGCATAACTGCAGGTTTCTACTGCCAAAGGTCTTTACTCTTTGAATTATAAACGTTGTTATACACGTTTTTCGACAATGAAAGCCTACTATTAGGATATTAGATAGTTCCTATGATCTAAGCACTAAATTCAAAGTGTTAATCTTTAAATTATTTAAAATGCAAAAGCATTATGAGTACGAATATTTTTAATAATAGTTAATAGTTTTATAAAGAACTTCACAAAGCGGAGATTCTAAGAAAGGTTAACATATTGATGTTTTGACGTCTTTAAGGTGAAAGTAACAATAGTGGACGACATATTAATGGTGGAAGCAACTCACATAGAGAAAACTCCGAGCATCACTATCTATCGAGAGTATGCTAGAGAAGTACAGCTTCCAAAAGGTCTAGATCCCGACGCGATATATTCCAATTTATCAAGAGACGGAGTACTAACGGTGCAGGCATCATTATCACAAGCTCAGAAATACCCAGAGATTGAAGAAACGAGAAGAGAAATCAAAATGAATAAGGAGTCCGGTGTTAGTACCAGAGTTGATGTGGGCATTTGAGAACAGAACTATTTGATATGAACAAAACATAATGAGAAATAGTATGCAGGCTTGAGTATTTGTAAATCCAGTATTAAACGCAACTAAATACTCAATGTTTTATCATTTACTAGCTTTCGTCCGCGACTTCGTCGGCGTGGAATACAAAATAACAAAAGTAAGGCTTTTTGTTCTTCCAGACTATGCTATACATCTATGCCAAATTTCATCGAGATCCGTTGAGCCGTAGCGTTGTTTTTGTCTTGTTTCTTTCTATAAAGAACAAAGCAGCGCTGGAAATGCTTTTGCAAATAGTACAGAGGTCAGCTAAGCTAGGCATGAGTCGATAGAAGTCGCGCAATTACGCGGCGTCTTCTGGGAAGCGCGCGCCGGTTGCCATGGCGACGCGTCGCATCAACACACCAGACACGTGTGAATATCCAGGTGACCTAAATGAGCTTGTGATGTACCGAGACCATACAAGATCATACGTCTATCTGATACCTACAGCGGATAAATATAAAAGTTACTCTTGAGATGAAATTTTTTTAATACACTAACGTTTGCTCACGATTTCGTTCGCGCAGACATATGTTATGTCTGTGTTACTCAGTAATAATGTAGCTTTCTAATAATGAAAGAATTTTTCATTTTCATTAGTTTTTCAGTTAATTCGTTACATAAAAAAAATGATCTTAAATTTGATATTCCAGTAGCTGTTGCACCGTATACAAATGCAACTCTTACCACTATATTTAGGTCCGTATTTTACATGTTATTGTTTTAAATCTACTTAAGAGTATAACAGTGGTCTCTACCATTTAATAACACATTCAATTCTTATGGTTACTGTCACACTCTTACAATAAATATTGCCATCCCTCTCATTATTCTTAAAAAAAATAGAGACAACAGCATATTTCGGGTGTTTCGTTCGAATTTATTTAATTGTTTTTTTCTTGATTAATCTCAGTGTATCACATGCTTTACCATCAGTAGATGTATGTGTGCGTGTGGTGTTTATCTGGCGCGGCCACGTCACCCGATGGTATACACTGATACCGCGTAATGACACCGCAAAGGTCCTTGTGTGATAATCACAGGGAATATTCATACTGGTTGAGCTTTTAAAATGTAACAAATAATAAAATAACTAAATCATTCTCTACTACAACAAATTTGTAATAGAAAAGAAAGTATAAACACATGTATTTCAAGTTTGAAGAACATTATTAAATCGCGGAAATCAAATCCAAAACATCGTACCTTATGACTGCAGCATTATGCAGTTAGATTTCACGGTCAGAAAGTGCATAAATTCAACTAAGCAATTAACTTAGTTATACGTTAAGAAAAAAATTGGCAATTAAACCGTCGAGTCGAAAAGGTGTTGAGTTAACAACGGTACAATCGATATTTTTTCCACAATACCCACCTGTAGTGGGCGCGTTGCAAGGGGTGTACGCAATACGCATGTTTACTCTGACCTTTGTTAACTTGTCGATAATCAGCGCAACCCTAACGTGCGATAGCGTGGCGGATTGCCGGGAAAAAGTCGAATGACTTTTGTTTTTTTTGTGTGTTAAATTTTTCGTGAATGCAGATTATATTATTTGCTTTTTTTTAAATCAGATGCTAGCTTACGCCCGAATTCCGTCCGCGTGGAATTAAAGAAAACAAAAGTGCGTAGCCTATGTGTTCCTCCAGACTATCATCTACGTATATGCCAAATTTCATCGAGATCCGTTCAGCCTTTTAGGCTATGAACTCTAAAAACAGCCACCCATCCATCTAAACTTTCGCATTTATAATATTAGTAAGATTATAAAGAGGCGAAAGATTCCTATATTGTAAGCGGCGTTAATGATTTTTTTTATTTTAGTATTAGTATTTCAGTATTTGACCGTAAGATACGATTATACGCACAGTTAATATTTATAAAAAAGGAACAATGCGTAATCACCTTGCCTACCTTAGTTCCCTTGGTCGCGGTCGTATGTCCGAAGGGTTCCCGCCGTGTCGCTCCCGGAAATGAGGTTCGATTCCTCCCCTGTGCCGGAAGTCCGTATACGGGGGAGAGGGATACTTGATGGGTGTAACCATCTTATGTCCAAACAAATGTTGCCTGAGTATTTTAGTAGACTTTTTTAAAATGCTGGATTCTGTGAAATACATTGAGTGATTAGTTACTTATAGAATACTAGCTTTCCCCCGCGACTGGTCTCTACATCTATGGTATACCAAATTACATACAGATTCGTTCAGCCGTTTACTACAAACTCTAACAAACGTCCTTGCCTACATCCATCCATCTAAACATTCGCATTTATAATATTAGTAAGATAGCCTGGTATATTTAAAGAATTTATCCATTCTGTAGGTGCCATTGCATTTTAAACGCAGTTAAAACTTCGTCCACGGAATATTAAGATAAAAAAGTAGCCTATAATATTCCCACCTATGTTAGCTACCTCTTCAGTGAAAGTACGGTCGAAATCGGCCCAGCCGTTTCGGAGATTACCCGAAACAAACGCGGCTTGCGGACAGACAAAAAAATGTTAAATGCGATTTTCTTTATCAGCAACACGAATATATCATCTTCACGAAATCTGGAATTTTTCTTTTCATATTACAAACAGACACTCCAATTTTATTATATGTATAGATATAGATAGATTTATTTTGCTAGTATGTTGATACGAGTACAAAGGTTAGCGATTTAATGTTCGTAGAGGTGGCATTAATTTTACGAGTCACCTGATTGACCACCAAATCTACAGTGTACGATATAAATAATTAATAACACATATTACAATAATTGAATAAGAATACAATAAAATGTACCAGCTGCTTTTGGAAACAGTTTATTTGCAGGAAGGTTTAACGATGGATATAAAATTAAGGGACAAAAAATACTTGAACAGAAATAAAAATGTGCTGAGAATAATTTCGTATAGAGTTATAGGATGTCGTCTGTTAGTTTCTAATAGTAGAATCATGCAACACTTTCAGAATCGTTAAATTTAATCTCTAGCCGTGCTTTTGTTTATTTCTTAGGAGAAAACTCCAATTAGGAACGGTTTAAGCAACACTTAAACAGCTTATTGTGTATCGCCAGCGGATGACTTAGGCTAAGTTTAGAAGTGGGTTGAGATATTATTAATATGGCTTTGTTCGAAGTAATTTTATTATTTTTCTATTCTCCACAGTGGTGTTCCTAAACTGTCTGTGTACATTTAGAACTCCTTTGACGTTATATTCAGTGTTATGAAAAAATGTTTAATAACTGAAATTAAATAGCATTGATTCTTTGATATGTTTTAACAAGCGCACGCGCGACTCGAGTAACATACAGACAAAAGAATCCGGGCGTTGATAAATATTATCATTTAGTCTGACCAATCGTTTATATTATTAATGTACATTATATACAATATGCCTTAAAGTATATAATAAGCCCGGCCCACTTCGATCACAGTGTTAATTTTATTACTACCTATACCGTTATACTCAATAGTAAATCAATGTATATGTATGTAGAGCGTCGGTGGCTCAGTGGTTTAAGCGCTTGACTTGTAATCTACAGGTCTTGGGTTCGAATTCCGCCGCCATGTACCAATGTGATTTTCGATTTTTCGATTTTTCATATGTACATAATTTACCCGACGTTCTTACGGTGAAGGAAAACATCGTGATGCACCCTTCACATACCGGAGAAGAAATTCAAAGATATGTGTGAAGTCAACCAACCCGCACTTGGCCAGCGTGGTTGACTGAGGTCTAGTCACCCCTAACTTTAGGGTAGGCTCCGAGCCCCTCAGTGGGGACGTATTCAACTGAACTAATTGTTATCCAATTTTAATAAGATTTTCTAGGGATGTCAGAGAATGTTTGTGCTCTAGAAGTAAAAAATGGTATGTCATTGAAAGGCATGCTTACTTAGAGCGCGCACACCTTTTCTAAACTATCACACAACTGTTTAATCGCGCTTTGATTCCTATAAGCTTTTATGATGGTGCGCACACTACTCGATTTTTAACTGTGCAACACAACAGTTGTGCGATAGTTTAGTCAAAGGTGTGCGCCCGCTTCGCTCGCTCGCTTAAAATATGAGAGACAAGTGGATATTACATACTAGTGATACTACTTAACTATTTTATAATCTACTTTAAAATATAAACCGCTTAATTATCTCTTATTGTAATTCCGTCATCACAATA
>LD688946.1:2909447-2922552 GCA_003118335.3 Papilio memnon
GGTAAGTTGATGATGATGACGAAATTTAAAAGCAATTGAATCAGTCACCTTGAAATAAACTAAGTGGTACTTAATGCCCTTTAATCATACAATTTCTAGTCTAAAAAGGGGTTAAATAATATTTTTCTTAACTTATTTATGTTATAGTCGTATGTTTTATTTTAATATTGCTTGTGTACACACCTTAAGGTTAAAATTTTCGTTTGATTAAAAAAATCGATCGTGACACGTAAAGGGGCGCTCTCCCGCGCTACATTTTTTCTCAAAGGTGAAGCACGCACCTGCCGTATAGACTTACAAATCGCATAGAAAAGACAATGATTTATTAAAAAAAATCACTAGTCTGAGTGGTATGTCCGTACCTGCTTTTAACTTTAATAAAGTCATATTTATGTGATGAATAAATTAAATAAACAGCTAAGATAATTAGTAAAACTCTTCTTTAACTGAATGAAAACATAACTAAAACTTTTAATGGGGCGGATTTTTTTTTACTTTGTCGCTTCTATTACATTCCAAAGTCATATGATAGCACGCGACCTACGTACACAAGTTGCAACACCTCCCTTTCTTTTGAGACAGTTGGCCTTCGCCGGCCCCGGCCGTTATTTAATACGGTAGTTGTGAAACCACATACATATGCCCTTTAAATGATAGCTTACGATAAACTATTCTAAACTATGTTCCTAATTAACCTTCAGGAAATCCGCTATAACTATGTTAAAAGTAATATATTAAAATATATTGCATTTAAACCAAAATACTTAATTTGGTTTTATTTTAACTAACACGTCCATTTTTCTTCAACGTTAGGTTCATCATCATCTTCCTCCTTATCCTACCCCCGTAGGGTCGGCGCAACAGGTTTTTGTCCTCCGCATAACTCTATCATACGTCATCTCAGTCATCACTCCCTTCTCGATCATGTTACCTTTCTCGCAATCTATCCATCTCTTTTTATGTCTACCTCTACCTAGGTTATGTTATTTGAGGTTATTATTTCACGTCATGTTCGACCAGTCTTTGATTTCCATATCAACTTTAGCAATACTATTCTATTCTGAATTAAACAAACAGATTTAAATACACACATTTCCGTTCAAAGGTAACACTCGAATTGCAACGATTCAGTAGTTTTTATTTAAAAACAAATGTTAACATTTTGTTAACCTAGACCCGGTTGGCAGCGATTTCCGTCGCGTCGTATAATTTTCTATCGTCTATATTTAGAATAGTCTATATAGACTTATTATATATATAAAATAAATTAATTTTGACAGAAATAAAATATTTCGCGTTAGATTTTAAAAATTCACATAACCTATTTCATTAGAAACTTTCGCTGATATATAAAATAGTTTGAATTACCTTACATCATTACGAGCTGAACAATAGAAAACCTTGACCTCCTTGACCTCGCAGCTCAGAGATCAGATAAGCAGACTGGGCAATCAACACTTTTATCTCGTTGTATGTAAACAAACTCAATATACGGAATTTCTCATATTTGGAATTAATACTTTGAAATTAGGTGGGTAATTTTTAAAAACTCCATCTTTTTAATTAATTTTATTTATAATGTTGCTATTATTAAATAACCATAACCTTATATAGAGAGTATTTACTATTTTTTTAAATTGCTTGAGATATCGATGTCATCGAACAGACAAAACAAACAAATAAATTAAAATACTGGCAGCTTTCGTTCCATTGGCGCTGCGATCGAGTTTAAAAAAAAGTCACGTCCGAAGTTAAAAAGCTTTCAGATCAAGAAACTATCTCGGTTGCGTCTTGAAGCGAGACGATCCTGCGGACATGTTTAGAAAGAGAAGGTCATATAGAAAGTCACTGGTGTGAGTGAGAGATTCACTGCGCATCTCAGCGGGTGATCGAAACGGCAACGTCGCGTCCACCAATCGTCAGACGTTCATCTTATTTTGTTTATTTTCGATTTTATTTTTGTTTGTTATTTTAAGATGTTGCCAAGAATGTGGAATTTGTACGTTATTGCTATTTGTGATCATACCTGCGTTGAATTAATAAGATACGAGGTTATGCTTACATTGAATGGAAGAAAAAAGTGCAAACACTAGATAAGAAAGTAACCTATATCTTGATATATAGTTCGCAAGTTTACAAAGAAAATGACTTGAAGGTGGTTTCAAATATGAGTAAGTATGACATAGATGTATTTTGATATTCTTTTATTTTTTTACTGGTGTATACCTGTTTAAGATAACTACGATTTGTCGCTGTATCGCTATAATTTTTTGTATTTTGGAACGTTTTAATTGAAGATCTTATATTTGGTGTGACTTCGATACTCTGAATTAGGTTTAGGTTTTATACGTACAAAGTCAGCCCTTGGTATGTTTTTACATTTGAAAAATTAACAAAGCGCGATGTCGCGGGCTAAAATTAGGTAATTCTAACTTTAAACAACACTCTATATGATTAATATAAGCCAGCTCACAGTATGAGCACGTCAAGCGTAAGAATAATTCTGGCAGGAAACAAAGATAAGAGCGAACGTAAAATATTTCACGAAATAAAAAAAACAACATGCAAATTGCGTGACAAAAAAAAACACGTGGAATAGTGATGGGCCACAAAATATATCGACATAGGCTCGCGATCTATTACAAAGTTATAAAATTATTTAACGATTTTCGTTGATTTAATATAATATTAAGCTAACGTTCATATTTTTTAGTTAATTAATAAAAAGAAATATATTTCATACTATTTTTTTTAACTTACTGGAATTGATAACATTGATAACCTACTCGTAACCTATGTTGTTAACCTATTTTAAAACAAAAATCGTTTATATTTGTATAATTAATACACAATAAATTTCCTTTCGTTCTTAAGATCTGGAATATTCTATAATAATTGCGATTATAAAAATAAGGTTAGCTTTTGTCTATCGATAATTTGAATATAATTAAGGGAGCGAGTAAATCACTATTGAGAATATGATTCAGAAATATCAACATTGCGTTCTATTCCACGTTATAATGTATTAATTAAAATTTAGGTTAACTGTCCACATGTGACTAAATTTTATATGTTATCTACTTACCTACTCATTATTTTTCAATGCGGCAACACAGCAAGTGCTAACATCAATGAATAATGCAAAACGCGGGATAAATCGATAACTATAAGAGAAACAAAATAACCGGTTTTTTATTTTAAAAAAACTCTAATACATTTTTGGACTGTTACAACTGTGATGAAAAGGAAGCGTCCTTTTCCAAATTTTCATTCCTGTCTTATGCTTGCTCGTTTATTTCTTTCTAGAATAGAATAGAATGTTTAAAGATTTAACTATTACGGAGTAAAAATATGAGATAAGCCTTGTGTTATTGCCTAAATTAATACTAAATCATGAAGGTTTTACTTGATTGTTCAGCAAAAAATAAAAGTAGAATAAATATAACACGTCGCCAGCTGATGCTCTATGGGGGAGCTTCAATTATTATGGTATTACTAGCTTTCACACGCGACTTCGTCCGCGTGGAATTAAAAACAAAAGTGAGTAGCCTATGTGTTCTTCCAGACTATCCTCCACGTCTTTACCAAATTTCATCGAAATCCGTTTACCCGTTTAGGCTACAAACTCTAACAAACATCCATCCATCCATCGCTATCGAACGGAACATATAGTATCCTATGTCCGTCTCCTGGCTCTAAGCTACCTCCTCACAAATTTTCAGCCATATCAGTGAAGCCGTTCTTGAGTTATAAATAGTGTACTAACACGACTTTCTTTTATATACGAGTACTAGCTGTTGCTCGCGACTTCGCCCGCGTAAAATTAAAAAATATAGCCTATGTTACTCACATATAAATTACCTTTCTAACGGTTAAAGAATTTTTAAAATCGGCCCAGTAGTTTTTGAGTTATTTCAATACATACAAAAATACAAATCTTTCCTCTTTATAATATTAGTATAGATATAGATATAGATTTTACGGTTATTACTACTACTTTTTTCGGTAACGGCACCGACCATTTTCAGACCCTGCGGGGGTCCTTCAGGGCGAGTGTCAATGGCTTTGTTTTCGTCTGTATGTTTTTTATGTGTGTTATTGTTTTTCTATTGGGATTCCCCATCTTTTATGTCCTTACTATAAAACTATCTTTAGTTGGTAAATATAAAGTCTAGTTGCCTAATTGAGAACGTTTTTGTTCCTATTTATTTAATACCTAGTGGAGTTAAGACTGGTTGTTATGTTAACATAAGTATAGTCTGTGGTTAGAACAAAGATGTTGATAACAATGTTAATGGAGTGTGTCGGGACGGCGTCTGGTGTTGTCGGCTGATAGCGACTTCCGTGCACGATTAGCTGCCGCTACACCTGAAAAGATGAGAAAAATATATCAAGCAATACTGTATATACTAATATTATAAAGAGGAAAGATTTGTATTTTTGTTATATTGAGATAAATCACTACTGGGCCAATTTCAAAAAATATTTCACCATTGAATAGCTACGTTATCAGTAAGTAATATAGACTATATTTTTTAATTTCACGCGGGCGTAGTCGCGGGCAACAGCTAGTAATTTATATTTATTAAATTATTAAGAAAACAAATACACGCAAACAATGACCGGCGACCTTTAAGACAAGAAAGCAAGATTAATTTTTAACCGAAATTTGGTCAGTTTTAAAGAAACATTCGAAAACTATTGGATAGATTTTAATTTTACACAAAAATAACTCCAAATAGTAACTATTCCAAATCAAACTAAACAAGAATTATCCAAATCGAATCATAAATATCGACTTAATCGTGAAAACTTCTTCCTTTTTGAAGTCGTTTTAAAAAAAATCATTTTGAACTGCAAAAGATTCGAATTATGTACGTTAATAAACTACTCGTAAAGCATAATTAATGTATTAATTTATACTTACGATAAAAATGTAAATAATGGATAAGAAAACAGAATTTTACCCTGACAATAACACGCCACTTATAAAATAGTAAAAAAACGAAGTCGCAAGTATTAATAAAGTAGGCAGGTGTGGCAACATTCCCCTCTCGTCTAGTTTCTAACATTAAATTATAAGATTATGTTATCTGTGAATCAGCAATTTCGCAACAAATATATTCTTAGATTAATTGATAATAACTATAGGTATGCGACCAAACTTTTGTGGTTTTAATTGAAAATTTTATACAATTTTACAATAACTTTTATTAGTTTAAATTAGTGGCTAAAATTAGCAAAACATTAAAAATATCGGCTATAAATAGTTGTAACTGTACAGTTATTAAATCAGTTATATTCTTTAACGTAATGAAGCGGTTAAAAATTGTAAAGCCAAGGTGCTGTAGTCAAATTAAATTGAAGTAATTCGAAATGGTGTAAAAAACATTTTATTATCCCATATAAATAACTTTATCTATACCTATACTAATATTATAAAGAAGAAAGATTTGTATTTTTGTATCTATTGAAATAACTAAAAACTACTGGTCCGATTTCAAAAATTCTTCCACCATTAGAAAGCTACTTTATCGCTTAGTAACATAGGCTATATTTTTAAAATACACGTGGAAGTCGTCTTTAATAATACTCGGTTTTAAATCTCATTTATTTCCACACAAATGGAAGGGATTGAAATTATATTATTAAGATTGATTTCGCAGTGGAAATCCACTTTTTAATCAGCAGTCTTTTTGATTCAAGTAGTGTAATAATCTTAAGACATCACAATAATGACTTTTGTTCTAAATAAACTCATGTTAACAATTTCTTCACATAGAAAGCTTTGTACGATACAATAAATCGCTAATAATTCCGCTTTTGTATCCGCTAAAATCATCACTATGGTCACCTTAGCATTACAAGACCCAGACCCTTGGGCAGTAGACTGTGACGGGAAGGCATCTCGCCCCAGGCGTTTCTCACATCCGTAACGTAAATGATGACGGTTATAAGTAGTAACAATAACGTGGTTAGTTTTATTATCAAACACGTACCTAGATAGCATTTTTTCCAATAGACAAAGCACTCCGATCTTATAAAAAATATATTAGAAAATGAAGAAATTTTAAACAGTAGGTTTAAAATTATGAAGTATCTATTTACTAGCCCTGGGCGGGGAATGGTTGGGTGCCCGCCCAGGGCTGTAGACAGTAAAGGGCTCCACAGATTTGCAAATCCTAACATATCCTAGTATCCACATAACCTAGTAGCTAAAATCGGTATTCTATCAACACTACAAAATAGACAGAAAAATAAAATCATTATTTTTTTTATATTTTATTTTCCTGTTTGACACAAAAATTACCAAGGATTTACAAATAAAGGATTTATCAGAACTTACTTTATGAGACATCTCCATCTGAATTTTAATACATTAAGTGCGTTTGTACAATAAACATCAGATATCTTGGCAGCTCTAACTTCGCGCGAGACGCTGCGCAGAGCACATTTGCAATAGCGGTATGCGGAGGGTACTGCGCAGATTACAAGCCAGCAGGATATTTGAAAAGTTCTATATCTTGTAGATAAAATGATTTCCTAGTAATGTCAGCTTACAAGTTTTTCTAGAAATTATAAAGGGTTTTAACGTATCTTGTACACGACTGAGGAAATAGAATGTTTTACCTTTTAAGATTTCGATAGTTTTGTTAGTTTTTATAGTATAAGGTAATAAACGAGTAAGCGGCAATTTAAATTTGACTAAATTGTAAAGTGACCGCTGCCCATAGACACCCGCATTTATAGATACATTACCTATCTTTATTTGCAGAAGGGATGCAAACAAAGATCTTCTTATGCATGCTCTCCTCCGCCAAATCCACCTTCCCATGTCTTCCTTACTAGAAAGGGGATAAAAATTGATTAGGAAAAAGTAAGCTAGATTATTCCAAGCAATAAAACAATTTAATGACAGTAGATATATCAGAACCCTAATGATAAAAACAACAAAAATATCGCAAATGCATTGCATATGTTTTCTTTGTTCTGTTAAGAATTTTCTTTGTTACAAATGTAATTTTGAGTTCGATCGTGACGTAAGACGTAGCCTGTTCGTCAGTTGTACAGAGTTAATATATTCAAACGGAAATAAGATAAAACGAGACTCGTTTCTTCCATCGGCTTTAATGGTTCGCGTGGCGGTTTCGCATAATAACTGACAAGATGCGAGGGCGGCTTAGGGCAACTACACACTGAAGTGTTACATTCGGTTAAGTACACGTTGATTTTAACTAAAATTTTTGCATAAAATGTAGAACAGCCTTAGATTACAGTCAGACGCTTGTTTTCTTAAGTCAGGAATGAAATACTTACATCGTTTTTTTAATGCCACGTAGATGAAGTTGACATTAGCTGATATTTTTAAAAGCTTCACATTACATAAGTTTAACGGAATAAATGTGTGATTTTGAATTTAGTCAAAAGATTGCATAAATCTTTGTTGCAAGCAATTTCAGTAGGTATTTTCAAACATACTAGTGGATGGTAGCCTTAAGAGTTTTTTCCTCCTGTCTCGACCGACGGAGACCAGCCGGAGATCACTGGCCCGTGAAGACATCGAGGGACATGTATCCTGCCTTCTCCTAATGAAATAAATTACTGTACACTCACTTTACAAACGTCATAAATGTATCACTTCATAATATTTGAAAACCGATTTAAAGCTATCGTGTTAGGGTTTAATTTTGAAGGAAAAAACTTTTATCTCTGAGAGGATAGAACTCATAACCTTTTAAACATACATATACGGAAAACGCACACACGAGTCATACTCGTGAGAAACCTGCGCATGCTTTTTAGATGGCGTTGAATAAATTACATATAAGAGTTCAAGATACATTGTTTGACGCTCCAATGCGTTTGATTTATTTAGATATTTTAATTCTGTAATGTAATTACATCAATTTCTTGACATAGTAACTGTAGAAAAAGTTGTTAAGGTGATCAGTTATTAGAGGAGTGACCTTTAGTTACATTTAGGATTAGCTGTTCGTGTCCGCTTCATAGGTGGGCATGTATTTTTGAAATGTTTTATAACAAATTAGTCAAAACCATTAATCTGTATAGATGGATAGGTCATTGCCTTGAAATACAGATTTAGCTTCATTGCGACTTAAACATGCCGATATTTATGACGGTTTTATCTCTATCATTAGTTCGAATCCTTACGCCATCAACGCGAATATGGCGAAAATCAAATAGGCACAAAATACTACGTCTTATAGCCTATGCTAGTAACGACTACTCTATTATGAAGTGACCTTTACGCGAGTTATTTTTTGCTCCATTATTTTAAATTATTTAAACAAACGTTCAAAAATGTTGGCATTTAAATATTTTTTCCTTTATAAAATCGCCATGATGTTCCTTATTCTTGAAGAATAAATCCTCGTTCAGGATAAAAGAATACAACAAAACACAATCACAAATCACGATTACTCATACATACAGAGAATTTGAATCCGTCACCCTTCAATCAGTGTGCGTTGCATCATTAGTATTCCGGCTGTGGCCGCTCGGTGATCTCTCGATACGCAGAATCCGCATACAATGGGCCCCCGGGCCGGTGAAATCGGGCCCGCGAGAGCCTATTCTGTGACAAAAATTATAATTGTCACTCGTTTCGGCTTCATTTCGCCACATTCCATTGTACAATGTATATCCTATAATATGTTGAGATTTAACGCACTTTTTACACTACAGATATGAAAGGATAAACAGTTATTTAATAAAAAAAACATTGTATAGTCCGATTAACTGTTGCCAACAGGAAAAATTAAATTGCTTAAACGCAACGACGGTTCCTCCGGTGTTTTGGATGACAATAGGCACCAGATCAAGTACTAGATTAGTAGCGAACGCACTGCTGCCCATAGACATCCCTAATTGCAGCGTTGCCTATCTTTTATTGAGATGTGGACAGAAATAGGCTATTTCCCCTACCTATTCATTCCATGGCAAAATTCACTTCCCTTTCGCAACATTTCCTTATAGGAAAAAGTGGAAAAAATTTAGCCCCCGGTACACACATTCATCACACGAAATTACTTCTACTTGACGCTTACTTCTGTGTGGTCGTGATATTGCATCTGGCGAGGAAGCTCTTTTATGCGAAGGTTTTAAAGCGGGCTCTACCACTGTTAAAACTATTACATGGGGTGAGCCAACCTGTACCACAGTTAAAAATCTTAGGCACATTAATAAAATAAATTAATAATGAAATAATAAATTCATTGAAATAATGAATATGGATAATAAGAGACAGCACAGTAGCTAGGTCAACGATGTTAACAAAACGTGTCGTCGCATCCAAATAGGGACAATAAATATTAAGTTGTTATCAAAAAAATGTCAAGTATGAACACAGCATAATAATATTACTAGCCGATAATAAAAGTTATAAAGAAATTTAAATAGAAAGTTGTGAGACGTACAATAGATTAGGAAGTAACTATTATAGACTAGCTTTTGCCAGCGATTATGTCCGTGCGGGAAAAAAAAACTAAGTAACCTATGTTCTTGCAGACTACGTTCCACATCTGTGCTAAATTTCATCAAGAACCGTTAAGCAGTTTCGGAGATACCTTCTAACAAACATCCATCAATGTAAACTTTCGCATTTATTAATAAGAAGTAATTAATGGCAAAGCGTCTTGTAATTTGAATTCCTCGAGAAGAATGTCAAATAGATATTAAAAATTACTTTAAATAAAACCATATATAATATTAATGGTAGGTCCAAAGGGGGGTACCCTTTGGACCTAACCATCAGTGTTCGCGCCAGAGACAAGCATTCGCAATTTATCTATGCCATTCTCCTTTTTACTCTGTGACAGTTTTATTATTATCTATGGCTTAATCTATGAAGCCGCTTCCGCTTGCCCCCTTGGAACCAACCTTACGACAACGCGGAAGCATTTTTGGCAATAAGTTAAAATTGTTCCATATTTTTGCATCACAATTACAAGTTTAATACAAAAGAAAAAAAATCTTTTCATTCCTTGTTCTGCAACTGAACAATCGGAATACGACGCTCATGATTGCGGGTACCTCATAATGAATGCAAAAAAGGAATGTTGAGTAAAAAAATTACCCAAAACCTTTTAAATGTTCCCCTTTATTCACTGCTAAGTATCATAAACAGATCCATCAATACTTTAAAAGTCAAAGTATCTGTTTTTTTTTTTTCAAAATAAATGAACTAGATATTTTTTAGTATCGTAGTTCAATTGTTTACCGGTGAGACCAACTTTTTATTGTTAAACGGAAGTCTGAGATTGTCGCACATTTCGAATCACTAACACTTAGGATTTCCCATTTGTACTTACGTTTTCCTTAATCCGTGCAATTTACATCGTCACGTATAAAACGTACTCAATACTTGATTATTTCGTTTACTCGTTTATCTCCTTAGTCATTCAAAAAGAAGTAATACCAAAATCATTGACGTAGGCCAAAAAATTTCCTTATCTTGTAATGCAATTTTAGTCGCTATAGAGGCCCAATTTTAGTCCCATTCCATTTCCACCCTTTTCTTATAAGGAAACGGTGAAATGAAAACTGGATTTGACATGGGCATATCTTGTCGCTCTATACGCTATTAGATACATTACCTTACGTCATTATTTCATTGAGTGTTCAAATCTTTACACAGCACAGTTGATCATGAGATATGGGCTTTGCCAGGGGGTTGCAATGGGAGCACCTAAATCCCCTCCCTTCAGAGGCTTTAGCGGTAGCTGCCCCCTAGTCCTAGGCATCATCTATAGTTAGCAAAAGTTTTTCTCCACATCGCAATTGTAGACTTCCAAAAACCATATAATCGCCGTTTCAAAGATAGTAAAAGTATGTTGTTATACAAGTTTTGCAGTGGGAACCCACTGCGCGTATGCCGTCATAAATATGGGATCGTGTTACTGCGGGCAGTGGTATGCAGAACTGCCATTGACATAGGTGTCCGCCATCGCCATTGATAAGCCAGAGATGTAACAATGCGGTATTATGTGATACCGAGAACGTGGTGTTTGCGTCGCGACCACAGATCTACTCGCTTCCACTTTGCACCAAAATAAATAAGTTAATTATTTAAACTTTCGTGAGATATTTTATAAGTAATTATTTTGCTCGTACGAGGCGCGACGCTACCGCGTAACAAGCCCATTGACACTCGCCCTGAAGAAGGACCCCCGCAGGGTCTGAAACTGGTCGGTGCCATCATCGAAAAAAGTAGACGTGACTAATAGCCGTAAAATAATGACTTATAAAATGAATAACAATTTTAATTAAGCTAAGTATAAAAAAAAATATTGTTTATAATAGTTTTACCTATAGTTAAACTTACATGTTTAATTTTTTTCTGCGGTTGACATTCTATCACAAACTAAATATTTTTCTGATAATCATAAACTCAAAAGCGTAGGAAGTCCTCCACCAAGGTGGACCGACGACTTGGTGCGCACGGCGGGAAGTCGTTGGATGCGGAAGGCGGAGGACCGCAATCTGTGGAAGGTGTTGGGAAAGGCCTATGTCCAACAGTGGGCAAATAAAGGCTGATGATGATGATGATGATGATGATAAACTCAAAAGTACTGTTTTTTGGGCTGTGTAGTTTATATGACCTTTTTTATCATCGTATTATACAATTTCAGATACAAATTGTAACATAAGTCTTATTTAAAAATTCAAGATATCTTCAGTATCAAATCGACCAATTAATATTATAAAAAAAAATCACCGTTATAATTCGCCATTGCACTTGCAAGTATGAAAAACGTAGTTAAAAGTGGAACAAACTTTTATGCATCTGGCAATCATGGGAACGGGTTTGGAATAAATCTCGTGTTCAAATATTGATTTACAAACGGCTCGATGATCTGTTATCAGGTCTTATCTATTTCATGCATACAGAGTAAATAGAACAGACCTTAGGACTTCACACATACTGCGTACAATAACCCTGTCCTATCCTTTTCTTTAAGAACATACCCATGTACTACAGCATTAGGCTTCACATCTTAACTTCCTTCTCACGCAACTCTTTCACACATATAATTGAACTGTAAGTATTGTATTTTAAATTGTATCTTATGAGATTACTATTGTATTGATTGTAAAATAAAGTAAATAAAGTCCCTGGATTCACCACGACGGGGCGGCAAGAGGCCGCCGAAAAAAAAAATCTCTTTCACACAGTCCATCCACTCTCTTTTACTCTACCTTGTGCAATGCTCAACATTAAATGGAACTAAAATCAACTATTATCCTTTATCACGTCTTGCATATTAATATCGTCGCTAGTTAAATGGGTATGATTTTTATTATGCAATAAGGTGGCAAACGAGCAAGCGGCCTCCTAAATCCGCGAATGGCGAATCCTAAATGGCGAAGCGAAGACATCCGCAATTGCAGATGCGTTGCCTACCCTAATCGAAGGAGGAGGAGACGCACATAAAAAAGATATTTCCCCTTCCTATGCGTCTGCTCCGCCGTCAAATTCACTTTCCCATCCAATCCCTTCCTTATAAGATAAGGGTGGAGCGGGAAAGGCACTAAAATTGGGCCTAATTTTTAGTTACTACGTTAAAAATATCAAGACACCTCAAGAAATAGAGGTTGAAATCACTACTGACACTTTTTGTATTTGAGTCTTGGTACTTGAGTGTAGACTAAAGTACCAAGATCCGTCATTAACTCTCATCTCGCGTTCTATCACCGAAATATTCAAAACGTCTGCCACTGACCACTAAAGCTCCTCACATCGGAATGTAATTTGGATGTGAGAGAAATTCTAAGTGGTCAGTAATGGTAATACGCGGTTTGTCGGTACAAGTACGTCTAGATACTTTATACACGAAAAAGGATTTATTGTTTAGGAAACAGTCGGATTTGTTGAATGAAATTAACTATATTATGTCAACTTATTGTTAGTACGTGATTTGAATTGATAATCAAGAAGAAAAAAGCGAGTATTCGAGTTTTGTTTTCTGTTTTTATATAGAAACTAGCTGTTCCCATGCGGCTTCATCCGCGCGAAATTATAAAAACTTTATTTTATTGTTTACCTACATTTGTCAAATTTTCAATTGCAAATGTCAAAATTACA
>LD688946.1:2930208-2948440 GCA_003118335.3 Papilio memnon
ATGTCGTAATCATATAACAAAGAAATAAACACGATTCATCATTAATTTATAACTAACGAGTTGTCGCCTGCAAACTTCTTTAGCGTAGAACATTCCCGTGTGCACCTTTTGACGTACCTTCCAGTCAATGTCCTGTCCAAATCGGTGCACCCGTTCCAGAGATAGCAGTCCGGTCGCCACTTTGCCCACAGAATTTTAAAAAAATCTAGCCTATAATATCAGCTACCCATAGTCCATGTCAAGTACCCTCCAGTGAATGTCCGATCAAAATTGGTCCAGCTGTTCCGAAGATTAGCCGGAACAAACGTGGCTTGCGAACAGACAGACAGACAACAAAATTTTAAACGCGATTTTCGTTATCAGCACCGCAAATACATCATCTTCTCGAAATCTGGAATTTTTCCTTTGATATTACAGACACTCCAATTTTATTATATGTATAGATGATTTGGTTGAAATCTTAAACAGTTCACCATTGTTTATAGAAAACATCTATCACCGAAAGTCAAAAACATTAAAATTACATTGAAATTTTCGTCCTTAATATTCCACTATCGACATGTGTATATTATTCTCATATTCATTGAAAACAAAAACAGTTTTTTGATCCTTCGATAGTAGAATTACTCGGCTATATAAAAATGGTTGATTGAAAAAGCCTACAGACTCTTGTATGTAGTTTCGGTGCCAGGCGCTGACTCGTAAGACGGGATTCTCCCTGCCACCCCATCCGACCCCCTCTCACCCTGGGGTGTCAGAGCAGGGGAGGCGATAATTAATATTCCAGCCGCTTTCAGCGTGCTTCCGTGCCTTCTTTGTGGGTTTTACGAACATAATCCTTGAGTAAATACATTTTTCATGTTTTCAACTTGTATACAGCTTCGGTTAATAATTTAAATAAAAAAGTAACCTTTACGTTGGAATGTAAATCCGATTATGAAAACTAAGAAAGTAGGTATGTTTCTCTTGGTATTGTGAACGTCCATACACGTTATCATCTCGGTGTTCCCATTCATTTGTTCCTTCTCTTAAAAATATGTATGGATGTTAACACTATCATCAATGTAAATTGACATGCGAAGCAAAACCTACTGGCCCGTAAAAGTTTAACTTGTCTTCAATATGAAATTTACAAGTTTTAAAATTACGTTAGAAATTCTCACCATTGTTAATATTTCAGATGTAAATGCAGAAATGTATTACTAACATATTTGTTATCTTTTCTAAAGATAACAGACACACACTTATCATTTACGTCCATTGTAGATAAGAATGAGGTATGGATCTTAAATAACAATCAAAGTTATTTTTAATAGATTTAATAAATGTTTTGGCTTGTCCTTCCCTAGATTATAACAGTTATAGAATCAAATAATAGCACATATAATTTCATATTATTAGAAAACTAGTTGTTGCTCGCGACTTCGTCCACATGAAATTGAAAACATAGCCCATGTTTTTTAATGGTGAAAGAAATGGGCCCAGTAGTTTTGAGTTATTTCAATACGTACAGAAATCCAAATCAATTTTTTTTATAATATTAGTATAAATTAGATGTTTCTTAGCGAGAAATTTAAAAAGGTCTAGTAGAAAATCAAGTTTAACCTCACGTAACCGACAAAGATGAAACAGCAGGGATATTACAACACGGCTGATTGAAAACGAGAAATTAAAAAAAAAGAAAAAAACAAGTCGTTGCATTACATCCTACAGTAACCAGCCCGCATCGACAATTATTACGATCTAATAAACATTGATTGAAAACGTATTACAAAATGCCAACACGCCGAAGGTGCAGGAATGCGAATATTTATTAATCACTAGCTGTTGCTCGCGACTTCGTCCGCTTCAAATTAAAAAATATATAGCATATGTTACTCACTACTATCGTAGCTTTTTAATGGTGAAAGAATTTTCGAAATCGGTCCAGTCGTTTTTGAGTTATTTCAATACATACAAAAATATAATACAAATATTTCCTCTTCATAATATTAGTATAGATATGTTCGGAGAACATCGTTAGATTTGTTTTAAAATCACCAATAATCTGTGCATATTGTAAATTCTAAACACAGTGACGATATATTATTATAGATAATATATCAAAGATTAGAAATGATTCATTTACAATGTTCAATGCCCTGTGTAAAACTTATGTTAACCTTTTGTAAATTCTTATGATTTTATTCATAATAGACAACAAAAAGAATGAAAAATCGATTTTCTTTTGAATTTCCAAAACAAAAACTTGTGAAAGTATACAAAACCTATACATAAGCGTTTCACAGAAAAGCCCCGTTTAAAATCCACCCCAAGTAGACATAGAACAAGATTAACGAAACGGCTTTGAGTCTCCCGCCCCGAGTAGGGCGGGCGGGAGCGATCAATACCAGACCAAATGGCTTCTAATCTCGTGTCGATCTTGCGTCCTTGTCGCTCGCGAGATGCCTCAAACTCATCTGCCACTAACAGACTCTAAAAACATTAGCCATTAGACTTAAATTCCCCTGACAAGAACAGGCCAAACTTGTACGTTTAGGTATGTGGGCCAGTTGCCAAGTTGATTATAAATAGGTGTATATTGAGATGTAGAGAATTAACCCGCCTATACGACGTTTTGTAGGCGCCAAATCGTGATTTACCTGTTAATAGATCGATAACGTAGACTGAACGTATCTCTTACATTTTAATTTGAATTTTCCGAACGCATCTTTTGAAAATTGCCGCACTTTTTTTAATTTAGGTTATCTAAAGAAAGTTAGGTTATACAAGCTGTGTAACTTCTACCTATTGTAATGTCATTATCTTAAATCATAAATTATAATTTTATTTGTGTTAAATTGTTTCATAACCATTTTTAACTCGTGTACAAAAATAATCGAATTACTTAATTTTGAAATGTCGTATGATCAGAAATTGGCAATCAAATGACTTCAATTCAATACATCGTACAAATATAAATATATAAGTCGTTAATATATAGTAGAGATGATATAAAAGTATTGATTATCTATATCTATACTTAATATAATAAAGCGTAAACACACACTACTTCGTGGCGTAGGATGTCAGCAATCACAGCATACGACACGCTTTAGGCTATATATTTTCACGCTATTAAACTTAGGGGATAAATAAAGTGAAAAAACCTTTATGTGGGAGCGGGACCATAAACTACAAGCTGCCAACATCAAGAAAACAAGGTTGCCATAATATACATTCAACGGTCTTCGTTGTCTTTTGTGCATTTGTATTTTGACATTTGCAATTGTGAATTCGACAAATGTAAAGAATAAAATATTTTTTATAACTTAATGCGGATGAAGCCGCACGGGAACAGCTAGTTATGGTATAATTGAGTAGCGGCCGGCTGCGACGCGGCGGTACGGGTCAACATTTGAATACAATACGAGAAATGCGCGATCACTTACGCACCAGTCTGGCGATGGAATATTTTTAGCTGCTGATAGCATATCGCGAATATATACTCGTATCTAGTAATTTCTAATGAAATAATGATTCAATATTCTTGCATAATGTAAAAGTAAGTCTTTACAACACATTTCTCAAATTATAGGTGACAATCTTGTAAATTTTGATATTACGTGTGGTTTATCTTACTATTATAAATGCCAATGTTTAGATGGATGGATGGATAAGTAATTATTGAAGGGTCAATTTTTATCGAGATCTCTTCAGCCGGAAAAATAGACTAGCATCACGTCTATTTTTCCAGTGGATGAATGTTTGTAAGAGTCTATAGCCTATACGGCTGAACAGATTTCGATAAAATTTGGCATACATGTAGAAGATAGTTTGGAAGAAAACATAGGGTACTTATTTTTGTTTTAATTCCACGCGATTGAAGTCGCGAGAAAAAGGTAGTTTTTTATGTTACTGGTTTTACGACAAATTATTCAATAATTATTTAATTGTTGTAATAACAAATTTTATGGCGTAATTTCCCCCATTCGAATTTTATAAAGAGGAAAAATTTGTTTCCGTTATACATATTTTGGAATTGATATGAAAGTGTGCATTTTATAATTGGGTGCACATCCTTATTTAAGTTAATCGGTTTTTTAAGTTACTTTCATCATATCCTTCCCTAATGTCTTCCACAGAATGCGGTCTACCTTCCGTATCCGACTTCCCCCGTTTCGTTACTTTGTATAACATTTATTTTTATCGACATAAAAAAAAACACTAAAAAAAATATTCATTAATATTGTTAAAAACATTATTTAATACTTTGAGTGCCCCCGAATCGCTTAGCGATTTCACTATTATATAAAAATCGTAGTATATTTTTATTTTTACTAATATTATAAAGAGGTAAGATTTGTATTTTTGTATGTATTGAAGTAACTCAAAAACTACTGGACCGATTACAAAAATTCTTGCGGAATTAAAAAGCTATGTTATCACTGAGTAACATAGGCTATATTTTTAATTTCACGCGGACGAAGTCGCGAGGGACAGCTAGATTATAAAACTAAATATACGCATATCTTAAGTAATAATTGGTGAATATAGCAGATGCTTTCAAGTCGATGTTCTCCCCATGTTCCGATCCATCGATAATTTCACTTAGAAAAGTTAATTAATTAAGGTTATACCTCATACCGATAGAGCAATGTACTGCAATTGCATGTTCGCGTGTTACTCGCATCCTGAATATTCGCACCGTATCTGCAATCGCGCGAATCGATGTTGCTATTCGTTATTCATCTCGTATTCGAATTAAAAGTCGACATGATTAACGAGTTGGATATGATTACGTGATTGAACCGTTGATGTCCACTGCTAAAACTTTCTGACAAAAAGTTGCCGTCCCGTTTATTCTTGTTGAAATAATTGTGATAAAAAATGTAACCAGTAGAGTATACTTATTTGAAACTACTGAATCGATTAAAAAAACATCTTTCGTCATTAGAAAACTACCTCACTAAATAATCATACTAATCATACTAATACTAATATTATAAATGTGAAAGTTTAGATGGATGGATGGATGGATGGATGTTTGTTAGAGTTTGTAGCCTAAACGGCTGAACGGATCTCGATGAAATTTGGCATGGATGCAGAGGATAGTCTGGAAGAACACATAGGCTACTCACTTTTGTTTTTTTTAATTCCACGCGGAGTCGCGGGCGAAAGCTAGTATAGAATATATTTTACATTAACAGGAAGGGTATGGATATGACAGAAAAGATATAAAACGTACATTCTTTGCTACCTAAGCGAAGCTGGTTTGTACAGTAGTAGATAAAAGGTTTTTAGGCTAAAATTATTAAACGTCCTTTCAATGGAGTTGAGATGTCCACACTATAATAGGGGTAAAAAATATGTACAAGTTATTTTGAATATGAGAGCGTCGGTGGGTCAGTGGTTTAAGCACTTGACTTGTAATCTATAGGTCTTTGGTTCGAATCCCGCCGCCATGTACCAATGTGATTTTTCGATTTTTCGAATTTTCATATGTACATAATTTACCCGACGTTCTTAAGGTGAAGGAAAACATCGTGATGCAACCTGCACATATCGGCGAAGAATTTCAAAGATATGTGTGAAGTCAACCAACCCGCACTTGGCCAGCGTGGTTGACCATGGCCTAGTCACCCTATCTTTAGGGTAGGCTCCGAGTCCCTCGGTGGGGACGTATAGTGAGCTGGTGATGATGATTTTGAATATCTGCCATATAGTACAATTAAGTATTACATAAATATGACGAATTAATTGTATGAATAATGTTTGTATTAGTCACATTTAGAAAGCTTTAATTTGGTAAATCCTGTCTACATTTTATTATGTCCCCATATTACGTCACAATGACGTACGCGGCCATGTACGATAATTCTAAAACACTATGTTAGTAGAAGGAAATTATTAAACAAACAAGTCATTAACATACCATTGTTTGTCTGATAGATTTTTAAACCTAAAATCAACCTAAAAACCTATAATCCGCATCAAAAAAAGGCTTTTAACCCTAAAATGCATGTTTTTTATTGGGCTCTGGAAAGTATTTAGGTACATATAACATAAAAAATAATGAAAAAATCTGGTATAAAAAATATGAAAAAACACTCAATATATTTATTATCTGTGGTCGTCAAAGTGCGTTCGGAAACACATACCACACGACTTCAATAAAATAACGTAAAACGTGGTATGTATACATTTGGCAACAAGATGCATTTAAGGGTTAAAGGTCTTTTTGGGGTTAACCTCAGTGTTGTCATCTACAATACAAAATGACGTTTCGAATCTACCCTACATTGATTGTCAAACTTGTGTATCACACTCCGTCTATAGGTTATATTCAGTTATTTGTGTAAGTACAAAAAACCTCTAGCTTTCTGAGGAAATTTACCTCATCGAAAATTCCAGAGACCTTTTTATGCCCCACTTTTAAGCTTCGAATTAGATATCTATAGGTTATAGATCTAAGACAAAAAGGCTTATTTAAAGACTTCATCTGCATGAAATTATAAAAACTTTATTTTTTTGTTTACATTTGTCATATTCTCAATTGCAAATGTCAAAATTACCGTTATTAACCTTGCTTCCCTAATATTGGCAGTCTGTAGTCTATGGTCCCTTTCCCACATGAAGGTTTTTTCCAATCTATTTACTCCCTAAGTTTAATAGCGTGAAAATATAATATATAACCTAAAGCGTGGCGTAAGTGTAGGGCTTTTTATTAAAGAAAGAGTTATTCAAAAATATACTGTAATTGCTGACATCTTACGCCACAAAGAAGTATGTGTTTACGATTTATTATATTAAGTATAGATATAGATAAACAAATGTAGCATAGCATAATTATGACAATTAAAAAAAAACTCGTACGTCAATCATCGTCATGGTAACGGCTTAGAGAATGAAATTACTACGAATACCAACAAACGTCGACGTTTACGCTCTATGATTTTATGGTAGAGTTGAATGGAAAGCGACAGTTAGAAGCATCTATTTGCAGTTGTTTATTGTACGTTATATTAACTGTCAATTACAGGCTTAGCAAGGAATAAAATAATGGTTATGGGGCCTTTCACAGATTTAAACTCATTTTGTAACACAAAGACTAAAGACAAAATTCAAACTAAATTATGATAGCTCACTAGAGTCTTCTTGTCAGTGACATAAAATGTCACAAAATCCTTTTCGTATTGTAGCTGTCGTGTCATGTTTTTCTATGTCCATGATTTAACATATTTTCTGCCATAATTTACCGCAATTTCAGCGACTTTCCCAACGGGCCACATATGCTTATAACAAAAGTCTAAAAATATCAATGAAGTTGTAAAAAACATTCAAATTTCAAACAGGTCAAAGATCTCATTTTCTTACGTTATACGATACAATCCTCAAATTGCAGTTTTCATGGAAAAAACGGTATTGGCAAAACAAAGAGTCCATTAGACAGAAAATTAATGTACAAAAGGGCAATTACATCTCATGATCGAGTGGCACGTGAACGTCATGACGGTAGTGTACGAAAAACTTACATTTTACACACGGCTATTGTAAAATAAACCGTAACGCGTTGCAATAAGATGGTTTCTGGTGTTATAGTTAAATTTGCGCGCGTGAAAAAGGCGCGCACGCATCGTGTCCGCCGATCGACGACCGCGCTTTCACTGGCGTCCATCTTTGTTCAGTTCGATTTTTGATTTAAAATTGGAACGTCCAACGGTAGCGTTATGAGCATGAGTTGAATTATTGAGATTTGAAATCGATATCAAACGGTTTTTACTACCAATTGTTCGACTACCTACATTCCTTTAAAATAATTTTAGACATAGAAAAGCGTATAAATCCTACGACCTACGACCTAGAATGAAAAGCTCACAGATCTTAGCGTAAACTGTATTAATTTAATATCAAATTCACAACTAGAACTGCTAGTTTTTGTTTTGTCCCACTAAATTATAGGTAAATGCATTTTTTACTGATGACGTCATATTACCTGCGACACAATTACTATGAGTTCATATCGCATGGGGGGAGGGGTGGCCTAGCGCACAATGTTCCGCGAAACAGAAATAACAGCTCGCCGTCATGTTATATTGAATTCCATACAATATAGTAATTTTCAATACATTTGACAATTTTATTACAATAAACGTATTGACAATGTCGAACATTGTCTACTAGCTTTTGCCCGCGACTCCGACCGCGTGAAATTAAAAAACACAAAAGTGAGTAGCCAATGTGTTCTTCCAGACTATCCTCTACATCTATACCAAATTTCATCGTAATCCGTTCAGCCGTTTAGGCTACAAACTCTAAAAAACATGCATCCATATATACTAAACTAAACTTTCTCATTTATAATATACTAGCTGTAGCTCGCGACTTCGCTCGCGTGAAATTTAAAAAATGTAGCCTATGTTACTCGCGGATAAATTACCTTTCTAATGGTGAAAGAATTTTTTAAATCGGCCCAGTAGTTCTTGAGTTATTTCAATACATACAAAAATACAAATCTTTCCTCTTTATAATATTAGTATAGATTAGTATGATTTGTCTTTTGAAACTTTTAATTTTCTTTGTATCTTCATATTTTAATTGTTTTTTCGATTATCCTATCGTTAAGTAGCACTGTAGACAAGGGTTTTATTATCAACAGTAAATCTCTCTCATTGTCATTTGTTTTTCAGTTACTACGAGTCGTCTTAAATTCCTAACCAAATTATTAATGTTATGCTTTAATACAAATTCAAATGTTTAATTTGTAAATTGACGTTTATTACTTAACACTTTATCCTGTTACGATTTTTAAGTATGAAAATGAAGTCTCAATGTTGGTATTCAACGTGTTAAAGAATGTACGTCCAAGCACAGCTGTTGCTTTACTCAATCTGCCTGTCGTGCTGTATATCAGGGTTGTCAATATTGCAATTATAATTATTATTATTTTAAATCGCATGTGCGACAATACTATTTTAAGGAATTTGAATATAATAAAATCCTCTATTTTCTGCATTTTGCAACAATTAAAGGAGACCGTATTAGATTTTGTGATCGTTGATTTCAAACAAAAAAGTAGATGTTAATGTAAAAAATGACATTCTAACTGTAGTTTCTACATTCGACTTCTTAAAGTTAATTAAAAAACATAGACATATTTTAATACTTCGAACATTAACTCGTACAGTGACAACCCTATTCGAGATGAGTTCTCAGATTCCCGTAAATGGTAGCGTGGGAATCATAACCTTAAGCACGAAGAACATTATCGGGAATTGTTACGTCATATCTTAAGATCCCATTTCAAAGACTACATCTATTTATTACCTGTAATAAGATTATATATATAAAAGAAAGTTGTGTTAGTTACACCTTTTATAACTCAAGAACGGCTTCACCGATATGTCTGAAAATTGGTGAGGAGGTAGCTTAGACCCAGGAGACGGACATAGGATATTTTTTATTCTGTTCGACAGCGATGGATGAATGGATGTTTTGTTAGAGTTTGTAGCCGAAACGGGTAAACGGATTTTGATGAAATTTGGTATAGATGTGGGGGATAGTCTGGAAGAACACATAGGCTACTCACTTTTGTTTTTTTAATCTCACGCGGACGGATTCGCGGGCGAAAGCTTGTAGACAATGTTTATAATTATTTGCGCTAAATATTTAATGTAAGGAAATTTTGTTTGAAACAAATCAAAAGAAATTTTAATATGATAAGCACGCTATAGACGCTTGGCTCTGACAATTTTAAAATTATGCGTGTGTATTCAAAATGTTAACAGTACGACTGTTATAAAAATGTTAGAAGTCATGTATGTAGTGGGCTTTAATAAATTCCGCTATGTTTTATATTGAAAAACCATGTACTTATTGATGTAATTATAAATTACAAAGACATTATTTCGACTGATTGAAAATACTCAAAATGTTTGTTAATTTGCGATAGTCAAAAGCAAAAGGTTGGTTGGCAAAGGCGTAGTATGGACATGTTATGCGACGAGAGGATGGGAACATAAACCAGAAAGTGTTAAGATTGAATGTGGATGGCTACAAAGGAAGACCGAAGAAAATAGGGATGGATTGTGTGAAAAAAGATTTGCTTAAGAAGGGTGTGGATTCAGATATAACGGCTGATAGAAATGTATAGAAGAGTACAATACATGCTGTGCCGTCCCTTCATAGGGACAAGGGCAAGTTGATGATGATGATAATGATGATGAATTTGCGATAGTCATCTTGATGAAACAATAAAGGATTTTCGTTGTATTTCAGGAATTGAGAGCTTATTCACTCATCGTGGGAACTTTACAATCGATCCGATCGCAGATCGAACTCTGAAATGATTGTTTCTTAGACTGAAAACAATGAACGCAGATAATCGTGATATCTTCTTAGAAATTGTTACCGTGGGTTTACACTGCCGGAACACCTGGATAGCAACACATTGCTATCTCAGTTTTTTGAGAGGTAATTAGAAGGTTTAGGTCGCTTCTACATTCTTTTGCATTTCGGGATCAGGTGCTCTTTATATAATAGTTCTTGAGTATTTAATCAATCTGGACGCTATAAGTCTGTCTTGGACGGTCCTGACCAACACTGCCATTCACTTTCTTCCCATAAACCTTTGTTAATCCTTTAATAACAATCAATCACTTATTTAATGTACTATGTCCCCGATGCGAGGCATAGGGCTCCACAGTGACTTTAATAGTGTCTATAAGAGTGGGCGCACACCTTTGATCATCTATCGCACAACTGTGCGTTTGTCGATTGTTTCGCAGCCAATTCAACTATTTTGCACAACTAAAAATCGAGTAGTGTACCTTCATATAAGCTCATAGGAATCAAAGTAAGACTAAACAGTTGTGTGATAATTTAGTTACAGATGTGCGAACGCTCCAACAATACCAAAAAATAATTATTTCGTATCAAATAATTGAATGCTACATATTTATCGATCGAAGAATATATAAAGGGGTGCAGATACATTGTTATATGTCCATATATTATGTAAAGACGTAACAAAAGATCACATTATCATATTCATGTTGACTCGCACCGTACGTTTCACCTTTGCCTTCACGTCCGTTCGAGAATCATCAGCATTGATTAAAAATCACCTTCGCAATTAAATTATACCTGTTTTTTTCTTTATAGAAATACCTAACTTCATTGTGTTCGGAAATTTATATCTGATTTTATTAATCGATTTTATGCAAGTCAAGGTGGTTTCATAAACAGGTGTTGGACAATATAAATTAAGCTTTAAACAATATTGTTTCACCATGTTTATATTAATAAGTGGCAAATGACAACACGAATTCACAGAAATAGCGATTCGATCGCCGCCCATAGATATTGGCAAAAGCAGATGCGTTGCATCCTTTAGTCGACGGAAAGACACGTCCTCTTAAAATTTCCCCTTTCCATATTCTCCGTATAAGAATATGGGGGAAAGAGGACCAAAGCGAAACTCTAAAATCCAATAAAATGACTGTCAGATCGTAAGCGGAACTTACAAAGCGAAGTGTTTATGATTTTTAGTAAGTGTAAACAAAAAGCAACGCAAATATTGTCTTTGTTTTCCAAAGTAATCAGGCGTTTTATATTAAAGTGACATTGTATCAAAACAGGTCATTCAATTTAATTGATTGCAAATTTGTACCGGACGTAAATAAGAGAAAGCGTACTTAAGTAACCCTCAGAGAGCCAGCCTGCCTCCGAGAGGAATAATAATCATCGCTTGCGCAATCACTGTTATCGACAATGCAATCTTTCATGATGTTTTCTAACTACTTAACGTCTTAAATCAACAGATCACACAATGTCACATAGCCTTGTTGATTTGTGGATCAATAACTAAGCTATGGTAGCTAAGACGCAGATTTCCCGGTAACTTGAAACTCACACAAATCATACCTTTATGCAGTTATGTATGCGGTTCACTGATCTACTACATACATACCGTGAGTTGATCTGCACAATTTTAGTTGAGTTACCCCATATCTACTGTCTTTTCAGGACATATTTCTTTCGAACATTGAATAACGTCATTTCAAATTTCAGTCATTAAGATTTTTATTGTCAAGATTAAAATCAACCATAAACAAGTTCAGTAACCAGATTTTTTTTTATAAAATAAGGTGGCAAACGAGCAAGCGGCTACCAGAATCCGCCGAAATAGCCAAACGTCCGCTACCCATAGACATCCGCAATTGCAGATGCGTTGCCTACCCTAATCGACGGAGGATAAGATGCACATAAAGAGGATGTTTTCCCTTCCTATGCGTCTTCTCCACCGTCAAATCCACTTTCCCATCCAATCCTTTCCTTATAAGAAAAGGATGGAACGGGAAAGGGACTAAAATTGGGCCTCCGGACCACACTCATCAGACGAAACGTGGCATTGCTCCCACTTCACGCCTGTCTTCTATGTGGTCGTGGTATTGCACCGGACGAGCCGACCCATTCGTGCTAAGATATTAAAGCGGGCTCTACCACTGTTAAATACAGATGAAAACTTTTTATTCGCATTCACTTATACAGTATTAATCATAATGTAATATGATTCATGACCACAACAATAACCAATACGTCACGCAGGTCGAAAGATGACTGATCGAAAATTCCTCTGGAGAAAAGTTTGACACTAACATTACGAATGCGTCGCGCGCGAGATATTGTACGCGTTGTCATCCGCTTTCGCGCCCATTGCCATATAGACCAACAAAGTTACATGACCCGGTGGGAATAACTGATATTAAATAACCTAACCTTAATATAAAACACAAAAAAATTACTATTAGATAGAAATACTCGAAAACATCGAAATATTTAGAAATTAAGAGAGTATTGGCGAACGCAATTTGAACTGTGTTTTCACTTTTTTTTTAATTTAGTAGGCTGTAGGTATATTATGCTGACATTATACTCTATGGCATTCCAGTTAAAAAGGCAAACCGAATGGTACCTCATTCGTCAAAATGGCTTCAGTTGTTTAGGCTGTAGGCTGTCACAACATCCCTATGTCAAACTGGTAATTAGAACAGTTCCTGTACAATCCCCCTGTCAAAGAAATCTTACACGATCAAATGATCTTAAGTTAATGAATTAAAGTTACTTAATCACTAAGATTAGTATTGCAGACTTTTCAAGTTGTGTCTTATCCATTTTCGGTGTCTATGTTTTGAATATTTTAAACTAGCTTTCGCCCGCGACTCCGTCCGCGTGGAGTGAAATAAAAACAAAAGTAAATAGACTATGTTTTCTTCCAGTCTATCCTCTACATCTGTGCCAAAATTCATTGAGAACCGTTCAGCAGTTTAGGGTACTAACTCTAACAAACATCTATCCATCCATCCATCCATCTAAACATTCACATTTATAATTTATAAATTTAATAAGATATAATGCCTCTCTTTCCGGGGCATATACATTTGTCGGACTATACAAGTATCGATCCTGTTTCGGTTAGTAATATGAACGCATTATTACTTTATGCATATATTGATGTTAATTTTTAACAATAGAACTAGAAAGTTTAATTGCAAGATCTAGCAGAATACAAGCGTAGAATTTCTACGTTATTATTGGTATCGTAAGTATCAATGTCCTTCTAACGGCCAAATACTAAAACGAACCTTAAATACTTCGCTACGTAAGCGCCGCTTAATCTGATGGACGTCAAAATTTATAAGGAATTTGGAGGTTAAACATGGCCTTATAATTTAAGACGGTGTTAAATGACGTTTCAGTATTCGCCGTAAGTTAGCTCCGTCAATGTGCGTAAGTGTGCGACGATCATTAAATTGACTTTTCGTGTTTTTTACTCAGTCTTAGAAAATAAGTCATTAGCTATTCATCATTTTGTCATTTATGTATTCAATGTTTGACAAAGGGCGTTATTGTCGCTTCGCAAGGCACCCTGTAAAAAAACACACACCTATGAGTTTAAAAATCCAAATCTGTACTAATATAATTGAATAATTCTTTTTTTTAATAAAAAGCCCTACACGTACGTCACGCTTTAGGCTATATATTTTCACGCTATTAAACTTAGGGGGTAAATATCTTGGATAAAAACCCTAATGTGGGAAAGAGACCATAAGTTGCTGCCAACATCAAGGAAGCAAGGTTGCCACGGTTAGTCATCATGTCATTTTGACATTTGCAATTGATAATTTGACAAATGTAAACAATAAAATAAAGTTTTTATAATTTCACGCGGATGAAGCCGCACGAGAACAGCTAGTAATATATAAAGACAAATTATAAACAAGGCATATTGAATCATTTCTTTAAACAAATGAGAATTAAATCGTTATATTGATTTAAAAAAAACAAAAGCTACGTTATAACTTCCTGTTCCAATCTATTCGTTAATTTAAATTATCACATACAATTACGTATTAAAATACTAGAATGCGTAAAAAACATTCAACATTAAGTAATTTTATAGTTGTTTGTAATATTTAAACAACAAAGAGGTCAAGAAACAATGTAACATTCAACTGGATATGACATTCAAGATATTTTAATAAGTTTCGCAAATCGACGCTGAGATGAGCTGAAGAAATTTACATTTATGCAACGTTAAATAAATACGGTTAAACCTTGGCACTACTTAACGCGGCTGTGAACATACACGGATATACAGACATTGGAAGAGTCATAAAATAAAATGTGACAATTAAACATTCACTATGAAAACAATTTAAAATGTCCACAATAAAACACTAATTTAATGTATGTATGTAAGTTTTGTTTTGTATGTATGTAAGAGCGTCGGTGGCTCAGGGGTTTTGAGTTCGAATCCCGCCATGTACCAATGTGATTTTTCGATTTTTCATATGTACATAATTTACCCGACGTTCTTACGGTGAAGGAAAATATCGTGATGCAACCTGCACATATCGGCGAAGGAATTCAAAGATATTTGTGAAGTCAACCTACCCGCACTTGGCCAGCGTGGTTGACTATGGCCTAGTCACCCCTAACTTTGGGTAGGCTCCGAGCCCCTCAGTGGGGACGTATAGTGAGCTGGCGATGAAATTTTGATATCTTTATACTGTAGATCATGTTATAAAGAGTTTTACGTATTTAAGCGATTATTTTATCAATATGAATTATCACGTTGTCTTTAAATGTCTTAGATTGTGCGAATCTTTTAAACTACTTAATATCTATTTCCATGCACGATCAGAGCATAAAAACTCGTTCAAAGCGATTGTATTATCATGTTTACGATATGTATGTGTCAATTTACCTACATACATGTTTATTTCATATTATCTGTTTATTTTTATACAAGAGTACATAATGTAAATCCGGGTTTTTCAACCATTTTCTAATCCGTAGCAAATTTTTTGTGAAATAAATGAATGAATAAAATTTACAATTGTCTCTTCTAGTATTCATTGTAAGTCTTATTTTATTATACGGTGTAAAAATGTACAAATTTTATAATTAATTTAAATTATTTCATAACACCACGGCGTTATCTTAATTCTGCTCTTATCTCTGGTTGCTCTTATACTTCGTAATATATTGTCTTTGAGACATTTCTTCATAAAATTCCTAATTGATATTGAAACAAATGCTATATCTACATAATAATGTAAACGCCAAAACAACTAATTTACCTAGATAAATTGTAAAGACTCAATAATATTCTTTACTAGTTGTTTCCGCGGCTTCGTCCGTGTGGAATTAAAACAAATTGAAGATAAGTAGCCTATGTGTTCTTCCATACTATCCTCTACATCTATGCTAAATTTCATGTAGATCCGTTCAGCAGTTTACACAACACTAACAAATATCCATCCATCTAAACTTTCATAATATTAGTAAGATTAGTAAGAAGTTAGTAAGATTATTAAATTAATTCTTGTTGAATATGTTGTTATATGGAAATTTTAGCAGTGGAAACACATCCATGTTATGCAACGTAGTCAGTTAGCTCCCATGTGAACAATCTGTTATCATCCAGATGTGGTTAGGGAAAAACATTATGTTTCGTGTATCAATACCGCGATAACACAAGAGGAAATGGTCAACTTATTTGAATTCGTCATTCGCATTATTCTCGAGTTAATATTTGCAGTATTAATAGAAACAAGTTCATCGTTTGCTATAAATATTTGGCTGTTGTCATGAGCTGCCCTTACCGCGACGGCTATGGGTGTTGTAACTTCAGTCTGCTTATTGAAGTTTTCAACGCTTTTTCTACGTCAACTCGTTAAAATATACATCCTCGAATCATTGAAATTTTTACTTGGGTTTAAAACCTAAGGGTTTCATTAAAAACATTTTTAAATCTACAAATATTTAACAATGAATCTGTGATAATGTTTTGACTATGAACTAACCCATGGTGACTAAGATACGATGAACCATTTCGTGCAAAATGTCCAATATTACGCTAAAAGATAATTATTCGTTTATCGTACAGATAAAATATTTTTGATATGATTGTCGACTTAACGTAATTGTATAAATGAAGAGAAATATCTAAAAATATTAAGATAAAGAATGAGTACAAATAATATAGAATTTTCACATTTTCGTCAAGATTAAATAAATCAGGTACTGTGATAGTCAGTGCCAGATTAAGCCAGCGCGGGGCCTGTAGCAAATAATCTCAAGGGGTCCTTGTTTTGCTTTAGGTTCTCAAGTTTAGGGTATTCAATAAAATATTTTTTTTATTACTCACAGACAGGCGTGAAGCGCGGGGCCCACGAATTCGGGGGGCCCGTAGCATTTGCTACTCTTGCTAAATGACTAATCCGGCACTGTTGATAGTCCTGAAGGCTTGTAAAAGGATACCATTCAACTTAACTATTAGAAAAATATAAGGTTCTATATACCACTGTTATTATAAGGTTATCTTTGCCTTATTTCAAGCATAGTATAGAAGAAGTAAGCTTCTATTCTTTGACATTTTTATAATATTTTCATTTCCATTAAATGTCTTCAAATTAAAGACTGTCCAGTAGTTTTTATCAACACAGTTAAGTATTTTCTATAAAGGGAATTATGACAGAATTAGGACCAAGAGAAAACATATTTTTGTTGTAGATTTCTTAGTATGATCTACCAAGAAACTGGATTTGATTTCTTTTATGGTTTTTAAAATTGGTGTAAAATGTACGTTTTTAAATTTAAAAAGTGATCCGGATTTGAAATAAATTCAAAAAAAGTTTATTTCATAGTATGAATCAAGTTGGGTGTATGTATTTGGAATAGATTACTCCCCAACATCCTCATTGGTTGCAGAAAAACTTTCTACATATCACCTCTTATCTTACTGATAACCGATTTGCGAGAAAAAATATGCCTGATAAGTTCTTTGTCGTTCACAATATCTTAAGTACGTTTAAATTTTAATATTCCATACATTAAGGGATTATCGAGATAAAGTATTTAAGATTTATCAAAATAGAACATTTGAAAAAATTATGAGATCATAAGTTAAAGGGAAAGATCTCACTTATGTTATATTATGAATGCCTTTTAGGTATCTTCTAAACGGCTGAACGAATCTCCATGTAATTTGTAGATGTAGAATATAGTTGGAAAGAACGTATAGGCTATTTTTTAATTCCGTGCAGAGGGATTCGCGGTCAACAACTAGTATGAAAATACGTATTGCCTTTGACCGCTTTAAAACTAAGATAAAAAAACTTAGAATGGAAATAACAAAGTTTAAGAATTGAATTATTGTTTATTACAACACGATTATTTCTGTAATCAATTATCTAATGTAGATAAAATATTCAAATGTAGAATTAAAATATTTTTAAGATATCCGTTGTGCAGATATAAATCTTCAATAGTGATTGAAATTAAAATTGATAACAATAAGAACTTTTTGATTTAACCATACCTACTAATATGATAAATGCGAAAGTTTAGATGGATGGATGTTTGTTAGAGTTTGTAGCCTAAACGGCTGAACAGATTTCGATGAAATTTGGTATAGATGTAGAGGATAGTCTGGAAGTACACATGGGCTACTCATTTTGTTTTTTTTTTAAACGCGGACGGAGTCGCGGGCGAAAGTTAGTTAAAGTATAAATGTTACTTTCAGGTCTTCTTCATATCCAGCAGTTTTACAATTATTTTTTAATAAATTTAATAAAAAACAGCAATAGTATCACATTTATTTATAACAAATAAAAGACTCGAAGAGAGATAAAGTTATTATGTATTGTATTTGTATTGTTATTAGTATAAAATCTCACTATAA
>LD688946.1:2948540-2967022 GCA_003118335.3 Papilio memnon
TTTAAGGGTTAATAGATACATATATCATATTTGAAACAATAGCTAAGGGTTAATATTATTCAATTAAGACAAAGATAAAAGATTGTCCAAGGCAAGATCGCGAACGACACCAAACAATACCGTCTTTCATTTCTAGTTCATTCACAGGTTGTTGACGTCCACGACAAAGAAAAGGCACCGACTTGTAGGCACAGCTGTTCAATGTTTCAAGACGATCATCTTAGACATAAACATTGTATTAATTTAATTGTTAGTAATTATGCCTTTTTAGTGACCGACAATTACTAATTTAACAACGTATTAAATGAGAAATCCACGCCATTCCAAATTCCATTAACATTTTCATATCTGTCAAATAGTAAAAGTCGCCAAGCGAAATGTTTAAGAATTGTTCTAAAACAATACTAATATTCGGCCGTAAGTTTACATTAATAAACTCTTAGTGACCAATTAACAACTCTGATTGTCTCTGACAAAGTGGAAATCTAATCTTACTAATATTATAAATGCGAACGTGATAGTCGGATGGATGGATGTTTGTATTTGGAGTTGGTAGCCTAAACTGCTGAATCTGAAAACTGCATCTAAGGATTTAGAATGTTCGACTTTAATAAGAAACACTAACGATGGCAATGCAAAATTTTGCAAAACACCGCTAAGGGCAGTGAAAATTTCTCAATCTCTCTTCGTAATATTTTTCTCCTAATCTATACTAATATAATAAAGCGTAAACACACACTTCTTTGTTGCCTAAGATGTTAGCAATCACAGCACATTTTTGAATAATGCTTTTTTTAACAAAAAGCCCTAAACTTACGTCACGCTTTAGGCTATATATTTTCACGCCATTAAACTTAGGGGCTAAATATTTTGGATAAAAACCCTAATGTGGGAAAGAGACCATAAATTGCTGCCAACATCAAGGAAGCAAGATTGCCATGGTTTGTCATCATGTCATGTCATTTTGATATATGCAATTGATAGTTTGACAATTGTAAACATAAAAATTAAATATTTTTATGCGGATGAAGCCGCAGGGGAACAGCTAGTTTCTTATAAAACTCAAACGTATTAAAAATAATCCTTAATAATAATCAAAAAATTATCACTTGGTGACTACAAAATTGTATTAAGAAATTTAAATACGTCAGTCCATACATAGCATGGGGTCAATAAACTCTCCAACAATATTGACACGGGCAAGAGGAGGCGATATCGCATACAAATATTGTAGCCAAATACGATAGATGCGATGCGTTAGGATTGATCCGAATAAACAAACTGAGGTCAGCTTGCGACAGTACTCCCTTTATTTATACTACCACTATAACCTAAAAATAATATACTTACGCGCTTTTTTCGACACTCGCATTTATACTGGTATTTTAGCAAAAAAAATGCTTTTACATCTTACTCTTGTTTAAGTTGGTATTTTTTGTTTAATTAAAATCTCAATAATTTTGTAGACTGTACCTAATTCGTCAATCTATACGGAAAAAGGATTTGAGAAGTATTTTAAATTATGTTAGTTTTTCTTCTAACATTAAGATATGATTATTAAAGACCTTCATAATTCCGTGGTTTTTCGGGTTTGTTAGATATAAAAATACCCGTAAGACGTTGTGATTACTGATAAAAATTGATAAGATTATACTAATTGAAAACACTCGAAATCAATGTTAAACTACGTTTATTAATTTACCTCAAACGGTGTTGACAAATGAGGAAGAATATGTACCAATTGTCGAACGAAAGTAAAGAAAGTAACACTAGAAATACATCATTTTCATCACGCGATTAATATGGCGGAAGCGTTGGCGCGAAATCGAATCTTAATTTTTTTCTTGCCAGCTTATGCTACAGACATTCCTGCCGGCCAGTGTCTATTACCGCAATCTTTAATAAAAAAAATTATGAATTGTCATGCAATAACACACAACGGCGCTAAACATGCGAGAATAATGCTCTTCTACACGATATTTTATTTATTAAACTGGCAAACGAGATTTAAAAAAACAACTATTTAATAAAAAATACCGGTATAAATTATTTTAAAAAATTTGAGGTTATATTTCTGGCGTTTATGGTATGTTTTTGGCCTGTTTGTCGAAGCTATGGATTTAGCGAGATGGTTATAGACAATCTATTGTTGAACAGTTTCCGCAGCCACCCTTGTCTATGTTTTGTAAACTGACGAACTGGACGTCCCGTACCTCTATTTTTTCCGTTAACCGCGCCATATTTGTAAACGTCCGCGCCGGTTGGTGAATGAATTTCACGCGATTACGACATTTGGCGCGAGATAGTTAACAATCATTTGATTTAGGAAGTTTGTAAAACAATGTCCAATTTGATTCATTGCTTTTAATTAAATGTCGCTAATAGGACTTCCGACATACATTACTTGTTTTAAGTACAAATAATGTTGTTATAATTATTTGTCTATCGATTTATCACTCTATACTTTCTTTCATTTTAATCGATTATGTTTTTATCGATATCGATATCGTCTTAATTCCGCCCTTTGGTCTTTCAGTCTTGGATCTCGGCGTAGTAAGTATCGAGTTAATTCATTCATTTACGAAGAAAGATCAATCGACTGAAAATCGTTCTAAAAGAAACGTTGCTAATATTTATCCATATATATGTGTATTTGTAGTTTAATTTTATAGTACATCTAGACTAATATTATAAAGAGAAAACATTTGTATTTTTGTATGTATTGAAATTACTCAAAAACCACTGGGTTGATTTCAAAAAAATTTACACGAATAAATAGCTATGTTATTACTGAGTAAGATAAGCTATGTTTATTACAATTATTTCCGCAAAGACGCGGGCAATAGCTAGTAATTTATATTCGATAGAAGCAATCTCTTTGTAATTTATCTATAATAATTTAGTCCAATATTTCAATCCGTGTTAAATAAATATTTGAATGAATCTTTACGTATTTAGCTATATTGGATGTTCGAAGAGCAATGATAATATCCCTACAGTTTACGTATAAGTATGTGTTGAATAAACATCTATCGGACGTATTACAGTCTCCATGATTTATGATTTTGTGCAAAAATCCCTATTTTTAAATTAAACTGTTGTCTTTGGACGTATGTATTGAAACTGATATGTTTTTATTTTTCTTCTCTCAGTTTGATTTAGGCTGGAATCTTGTTATCCTGTTTTCGCAACTTTTCCTAATAATTTATATGCCAGCATAATACTTCAACAATATTTATTTATTTGTACACATTGCACTATAAAATTAATATAATCACCTTATCTTAAATCAGGCAAGACTCATGATATTAAGCATTAAAACTATTTGTATATTTGTGAATTTGTAAAAACAATGGTCACCCTAGTCATATCTGATAATAATTACATGTAGTTTCCTATACAGCGAACACCTTTACCTATCTGTACCGTTAAGTAACATCTTGGTGAGCGATAAACACGTCCTTCTTTACTCTAAAGATAGCGTCTAATGGAACTCTCTGACGTCACTTACACTCATACATACCGATGTCCTAAATACCTCATTTAGACTTAAAAAATCCATAGAAAACATATTTTTCTTCCCTTACAGACCAAAAACGCATCAACGATCTGCTCGTTATTAAAAAAATATAAACATCACTTATAATTTCACTCAAAAACAGATATATTAACATATTTCTGTATATCTGGCATTATGGCAGTGAAAACATTAATCACACGTTATCAATCTACAATATGACAGCGATCAATATTATTGAAGATTAAATTAAATGTCACGAATTAAAAACACTGGCCATTTTGAACGAAAATTAGTCTTTGGTAAAAATGAGCATTCGAATTTTAAAGATTATGACAATGATTTTATTAACTGCCAGTACCTATTAAAAAAAATAAAAACTAAGAAAGTGTTTTTTTAATAACTGTGTAAATAGACTTGATATCTGATCATAATTGTAATAAATGCGTATGTATTTAAATAAAATGAGGATGTCGATCGAATCGGAACAACATTGGCCACGTGTTGACAGATGGAAGGGCGTCATGTTTATTTAAGAATATTTGACCGATTGCAGGAGGTCAAACGAAACGAGATGTTACTACGGACTTATAAATCGGACGTCTTTGACGTGAAAGAAAAAAATCATTGATTTGACTAAATTCTATAATACATAACTACGGAAGGACGAAATGATTTTGTATTGCGATAAAATAATACTAAACACGCACTGATCTAGAAAAAAAACCTTTAATTGCCAAAGTCAATGTAAGTGTAGATTTTACACTTAGGGAAATCTTTTACTAACCACTTCACTCTGAGTGTGACGGTAAAAGCTTTAAGTTGTATGATCACAGAGTGATGCAAATAATTATCATTGCTATCAACATCAAGTTTAACTAAATGACGTAATAAACGACAATTAGCAAATTACGATACTATTAATAATTCTTGGAATTATTACAAGAATTATTTTAAAGTTTAAAATTCTTTGACGCAGAAAACATGGAGTTTTGACAGGTGTCAACATAGAATGTTAACCAAGAAATCGATTATAAATAAAATACGAGAAATTAAATAGAAATTTAATAACTCTACTATTTTAATACCAATTATGATCATTATCCATTTAACACACGATAGAATAACCAGTACCACTAATCTTAGAGTTTCGCAAGATAATTTAGATTGTCTATTAGGTAATTAGTTAATTACTAGTTATAAAGGTTTTTTAATATACCTTTACAAAGCTATATATTCTCTAATCTTAATAACTAAATTGAAACATTGACCTTTCAAGGATATTTTCTTTGTATTATGATTCTTAGAAAAATTGCACAATGACAGTCACATTTATTTCTATTAAGTTCGCGCTGTGGAACGGTCTCTCTTCAGCGGTATTTCCAATACCACTTAGGGTCCTTCAAGAAGCGAGCCTACCATTTCCTCAAAGGCCGGCAACGCATCTGTAGAACGTCCGGTGTTGAGGATGTCCATGGGCGTCGTTGATCACCTCGGTATTCCCACCGCTCATTTGCCCCTTTTATTATATACGAGCTGTCGCCCGCAAACTTCGTTAGCGCAAATTTGGACCACCCGTTACGCCATTTTGACAGCGCGGAATTAAAAAAGTAGCCTATAATATGCCCGTCTATGTCCGCTACCCTACCCTTCAGTGAAATTTCCCCGGTCGAAATCGGTCCAGCCGTTTCGGAGATTACCCGGAACAAACGGCCTGCAAACAGACAGACAGACAGTCAAATTTTTTTTTAAATGCTATGTTCGTTATGACCAACGCAAATACATCACCTTCCCAAAATCTGGTATTTTTCTTTGGACATTACAAACAGACATTCCAATTTTATTATGTGTATAGATTAAAAAAAAGTGTACAGGTCTAATATCCTTTTCCCGGTCATAAGTTATATCTTCAAATTAATTTCAATTAACGCAAAATATTTTAACTGCGTTTTTTGTTAATCGATCATTCAAATGCCAATTAAAAGCTTGTATTAAATGCCGCATAACATTTCGTGAAATAAGTCAATAAATTTTTAACAATAATTAAATAGGTTATTTCCTTAATACCGCAGCAGATATTATATTACAACCAAACCTGAAGGAAAGAAGAAATAAATGTAATTTCATCAAATATGGGAAACATTTGCAAGAGAGTATTCAATACTTTAAACGAGCTGTCGCCCGCAAACTTCTTTAGCGTAGAACATTCCCGCGAGCATCAACCTTTTAACAGCTACCTTCCAAAAGTCCCGTCCAAATCGGTCCACCCGTTCCAGAGATAGCGGTCCGGTCGCCATTTTGACAGCGCCGAATTATAAAAAATGTAGCCTTATAATATGCCCGTCCATGTCAGCTATGTCAGCTCCAGTGAAAGTCTCGTTAAAATCAGCCCAGCCGTTTCGGAGATTACCCGGAACAAACGCGGCTTGCGGACAGACAGACAGACAGACAAAACATTTTTAAAAAGTAATTTCGTTATCAGCAACGCAAATACATCATCTTCCCAAAATCTGGATTTTTTTTTGATATTACAAACAGACACTCCAATTTTATTATATGTATAGATATAGATCAAATAAGATTTTTATTTAATCTAAAATATGATAGTAATCTCTCCTGCTAATTAAGCTATGTCCAATACAGAAAAAAAATAGGTTATTCTTTGAAATAACGTTTTATCACAGAATCCTAGCGCTCAGCGACAAAATCTGGTAATAAGGGAATATTAATTAGTTGAACCACATGATAAAAGCAATTAAAATAACCATATTCTCAGTATTGATGTAATGTAATTAATATATTACACAATTCCTGTTACCTTGTAATTATGCGGTTAACGCAGTATTTCAGAACATGGGATTGTACGAGAGAAAACATATATTTTTGGTAAAAAAAATTAAAGCTACATTTTTCAACTATTTAATTAGGTTTTCCCTGTAACATAATTAGCCAAAAAAAAACTTTATGACGATGTCAAGTGTCCCTATTGTACCTACTTAGGTAAACATTCATTTTATCGTAGCCAACGCTTATATGCTTTAAAGACATGTAATGTGAAGGTGAAATATTTTAATTACGACTAAAGATAATTTAAAGAACAGGTTAGATAAGCGCGTTGAATATTATTCGGTAATTGTGAACGGCTTCGAATGACATCTCTATGTTATCATAGAGCGGGCTCTCTGCAATGATCCACCTGAACTCGCCCGGACAATCTGTGGCAGGACGAACAAACCAGCTCCGTCTCGCTCGCTCGCGACGCACACAAGATGCGCTCTCTCCTTCTCCCCGCGCGCCCGGCTGCCGCGCCGCTCTCAGCCAATCGGCGGCCATCTTGTGCTCCCCCGAGAGCAAGCGACAGTGCGTACTCTCATCACAATCACAAGGAGACGACATCTCGCCGCGCGAGGTTGTCGTTCCTGCGCAAGATGCGCCCAGCTCACACAAGCGCGCGACTTATTTAATATCAAAAAGTGCCTTTCGTACTCTTTAGTGTTTTCGTAAGACTGACAATCAGTGCTCAATAAAGTTATCCTGTGCAGTGAGAGACTGGAGAAGATATCGTGCAAAATTGGACTTTTCGTTGAAAATTTGAACGGGCTGATATCGCGAAAATTATCCACGATTAGGTAAGTGTCGTCTTGATTAGATTACAATGCAAATTACGTATTTAGTGTCGACGGGCAGTCGCCCTACGCCACTTTCCATGCATAAAGAACGCAATCACCTTATTGCATACACCTTTTACTGATAGTGGCTAATGAGTATAGATTCCGTGCTATATTGATAATTACATTTCTATTTTGATTTAAGCGTATTTTAAAAATTCTCTTAATTTTAGTTATTTTCTCAAAGTTCTACTTGATTTCAACCAACGGTAAATATTTAAAAACAAAAGCTTATATTTTGAAATCGTTTTATTGAGTTATTAGTTAAAAAATATTTCATATAGGTATGTAAGGTAAAGATATGTGAAAAAAATACGAAGAGATCTATGATTTATAATTATTTTTTCTTATAAGAATGTTGAATTGCTTATTTTAAAAAATGTAAACTATTTGCGAACTTTTTTATCTATTCACTAAAATCCGTCGGGTCATGGTATAAAGTTTAAGAAATAGGAAACAAATGATTTTTGTTTTTTATTTAAAAATAAATAAAAAACGATTGCTGAATCTATAAGGCCTTTTTTCTAAGCCAACTAGTTTAAGATTTTACGAAAATTAGAATTATTAATTTTTTTCAACGATTATATACCGTAGATTTTTAACAAATACAATTATTGTCGAATTATATTGTTCTTTTGATTGTTTAAAATGATCGCCTAAAAGATTGATCGCAATAAATTAATAAAAACATAAATTCTAAAAACTAAAGGTTACTAGTTATCTTAATTTATTATTAAAGTTATTAAATATGACAGTTATTAAATGTCTTATTTTAATTATTATCTAAATAGAATATTATTAAGTAGGTATTAATTTAAAAATAAATGGTTAGAAACAAAAAATAAATATAAAATGATAATAAAAATTTTGTTTTCAAGGTTTTGGAATTTATGAAGTTGTATACAAAAACAATTTTTGAGTATTAATTATTGCAATTAACGATATTTTATAAATTACCGTTTTCATAACGTCATAAATTAATAAAGTAATGAGTATTTCAATATTTTTAATCGAATCTGATCTAATGATGTCTTTAGTTTTGGACTGCACAGATAATTTGAAATTAATTAATGATTTTCTGCAAATATAGTTGGTACAAGTAGTCTTAATCATTTGTTAATAATTAATATATCTAAGAATGTTTAAGGTATCTTGTAAAAATGTATATTTTGTTAGCGACTGTTCCTGGTATAAACTTTGGTCTTACTAAATTAAACAAAGGTAAAACAGGGGTAGACAGAAATAATTGTTACCAGTTATACTACAAATTGAGCAGCTTACGAAATTATTAAAGTGTTCAATGCACTTTTTAATATTGTTATTTCAACAAAATCGATACTACTGCCATTAGTAGAATGGAAATTTCTTTATTAGGATTTTCGCTTTTGACATATAACAGAAGGTAACTACAAGAACACAGAGTTCTTTATCGTCAACAAGCACTCATCATTAAATCGAAATTACCACAGCGTGCGGGCGATAAGAATCTCGAATCTCATCTCAGATTGAGACATATCTGACAATAACGCTCTTATCTCGAGTGCTCCAAGATAGGCCCCTGCAACATCTTGAGTTCATGATAAATACGTAATGGGACTGGGGGAATATTACCTACTCCGTCATTAACTTAGTACTTATAGGTGAACGTAGGTTTATCCCCCGCAATAATTAGTCTGAGGAGATCGCCGCGAGTACCATTGTTAAACCATTTGATACAAATTTACTGCACAATTTACAGCAGTTTTTAAACCAATTCATAGACTGTACCAATACAGGAAACCATCTTAAAGAATGTGTGATTCCATTAGATTCGAAGACATGTAAAGCCTTAAATCCGTCTGGCGCCGCGCGGAGTATAACGCCCTCGTTAGTCAAACGACTAGCTCTAGTGCAATACACAGAGATATTATATTTATATTTTTATTAACAGGAATATTGACTTCAAAGACTTAAGATATGTAACTATATCTTGTGACAATTTCAAAACACAATACGACTTATTCGTATCATTATCAACTTATCACTAGAAATAGGCTTTATAACTATTCAAAACAAGAAAACGTTTTAAAGTCCAATAGTGAAAAAAATCTCATTGGGCCGATTGATCGGTAGGCCCATCGGCCTGTCACGAAACACATGAAGTACACGATTCATCTACACTAAGGGACTAAATTAAGTAACCAAACTCGTCTCGGAATATTAAAGGGAACAGTAGGTTAAGACGGACAAGGGAATGGTAAATAATTTTGTTTTCTATAAGATTCCAATAAGAATTAAAATAATAACAATTATTAAAGCTCAATCTTTTATTGAGTATATCAACCTCTATTTCTAATTCTATTAGCAACGCGCTATATTATAATGAAATGAAAATGCTGTGATTTTTTCATATTTGTCTCCCTAATACAAAGCTGGAGTCAAATAGATGAAGACATATTCTTGTTAACCGTTACCGTATCTCAGTAATTATCTGTAATTGGTACTATCTCGTAATATTGCATCAATACTTGGAGATGTTATATGGCAACATTGTCACGAATTCACCGATAGTGTTGTCATTTTATGTACAAAATGTGGCATAATAATATAAAATCGTATAACTCAGCCATGAGTTTCGCACTTATCTAATTTAATTGTCGATATATCTTTACGCTTCGTAAGACGTGTAAATAATATAATTTTTATATTCTCTGTAATGTACTTATATTTTAGTTAATGAATATATTATATTATAATATATTACTAGCTGTTGCTCGCGACTTCGCCCGCGTGAAATTAAAAAATATAACCTATGTTACTCACAGATAAATTACCTTTCTAATGGTGAAAGAATTTTTGAAATCGGCCCTGTAGTTTTTACGTGAATCGAATACATACAAAAATACAAATCGTTCCTCTTTATAATATTAGTATAGATAACTAAAACGTGGGTCCTACTTCCCAGGTGTCCATGAGGATTCCGCCCCTGCTTGTAAAGTTGAAAAAACCAAACTTTAAATCTTGATTCAGAACAGTGTGACTAATTCAAATACGTACTTGTTCATCATAATGCTTGGTTAACATTAGGCTAGTAACATATTCGAGTACCCAGTAATTTCCTAACAAAAAAATATGATCTCTAAATGCTTGTCTATATGAGTAATCTACTCTACTAAAGTTTTGTTGTTCAGAAACGTTATAGTTGCTAAATAACTTGCTACTCGACTAAATTGCTAACCTAATGCGAACTACGCATTAATCGTAATCAACCTATCTTAGTTTAAAATCGAGCCTCGGTGGGATATAAGTGACGAAGGCCTAACTAAAATTAATGTTTACAGCTATAGGAAGGTACTTAAAAAACAAAACAACATTAAAAGCTATTTGTAATAATTATAGATAAGTTATATTGTCATCGGATCACGTCTGCCGTGATAAAACTATGAAATCCTTGCGAGTCGTGATAACGAACTGATAAATAAGAGTAATTGATTTTGTTTGTCAGTCGAGCGCAGGTACACGACGCAGATATCATAAACTAATACGTATACAATCGTGTTTTCATTGATTTTTATCGGAATAACGAATTGTCAGGTTTAAATTCCTTCCCGGTATAAAATCGACTTGAGTCATGTTTAATATTTGATAAGTTCAAGAAAAAATATTGCTATCTCTGTCTGCAGGGATAGAATGACGTAAATAATATTAACTTTAATTCAGATAATTCGATTCATAGAATAGATAAAATAAATTCCGTAAATAAGAAATGTCATCATTATCATTTTACAATTACGATCTGATACAATAGAAAAAATATCATAATGTATTAACACTTATAACGCTGTAGCATGAAAAAATAATTAAAACCCGCATAATTGAACTATCACTGCCATCTAGCGACGCTAACGTGACATTATTAAGTTGAAAATCTTAAATCACTGATTGATGACAGTAAATTGTATTTAATCTTTAAAATACATAATTGAAATAAAAACATTTTTTACAATTATTAGAGAAGCCAACTGTCAGTTTCTGCGCAACCGAAAATTAATTACAAGTATCAAGATGTATTGCACCAACATAATCTTTACATATAATATTATAATACAAAGTCGCTGCCCTCTGTCTGTCTGTCCTATTTATGTTTAAATCTTTAAAACTACGAAATACTGATTATTTAATGGGTTTCTAATGTGTGTAAATTTTCGTATACTGGATCTGTGCGAAGCCGGGGAGGGTTTCTAGTTAAATATAAAAAAAATTCAACCTATAGTAGATTTCTAACGTTCATTGGATACAAACAAGTATTTTTATTGCTTTAAATCTCTGTCCTCACAATCGATATCGAGACAATGCTTGGAAAGGATCCAAGTTATATAAATAACCAAGCAAGTTACATAAAAAAATCAAATAAATCGTACACAGAACTAAAATGTCGATACTAGATGTGTCAAATGCATTCAGAAAAACATTACTAATTGCAACGCATTAACAGCGCGCGAAAGGTGTTTTGACTAAACTATCGCACAACTGTTTAGTCGCGCTTTGATTCCTATGAGCTTATATGAAGCGCACACTACTCGATTTTTAGTATTGCAACTAAACATTTGAATGGGCTGCAACTGACAATCGACAATCGCACAATAGTTGTGCGATAGTTTAGAGGCTCTAAATCGTGCAAAAAATTACGAAGTTATTTTACGTTGACGCTAGTAACCTATCATAGAGTATGCATACCGGGTAAGATAACTTGTAATATTTCCAGAAGCTGTTTAGAATTCTTCACAACGGTTCACGAAACGACGTACACTATTGGCGAAAAAAAACATCAATAGATCTGTGGGCAATAAAGATTCTTCAGGAGTTCTAATCCATTACGTAGACAGATTACCTTTTGTCTTAATAGCCTAATATGATTTAAGCTTTCTTTTCAATTATCACTTCTTAGTAAAAGATTTCATTCCCTTTTGTGCGCGTTCGAGTTTACTGAAACAAAGGAAGGCCGGCTGTCGGCGCGTTTGATGGCAAGGATTACACGTTACTTGGAAACAAGTAAGAGTCGTAATACAATATTTATTACTTATCTTAGCATTTGCCGATAAGCGGCCTCTAACACACCGCTATTGCTCATTGTTTTAGAACAATTAAAAAAGTTTAAACTGTCAATTACCGATTTTGTTTTTTTATTCTCTGCTACTGGCAACTTATACAATATTATGAGTAATTTAAAAAAAGTTTGCTTATTTTAATTATGCAGCAATTTGATGAAACATGACCTTCTGCAAAATAAAGGCCAAAAAATTGACATTAAATTTAGAATTACGAATTTCTTAATACTGTGGTTTGTAAGATTTTTCCCTAGCGTACGTTTAAGATAGATACATAAAGCTTATTATAAAAACAGTATCGTCTTGCGACGCGCGCGCAGGTTATTAACACGCATTGTCTGCACTATAATAGGTCACTTGAGTAGGCAGGGACCAGCCTAAGTTGAGCTATGCTATAACCCTATACATATACGTTTTAATTCAGATTTTGTAGAATAAAGCAATATTTTTGTACTGCGTTGAACATTTTTGGGTAATATTGAAGGGCAGAATGACATCGTTACTGGCAACCCTAAGAATAGACCATGTACCCTCATTTCTCGATTAACTAAGCTAAGTGCAGGAAATTGATAAACTGAAGGTCTGTGACTCATAATTCCATTGTCACGTATTGTATGGACAGGTGAAATTTTCTTGTATAAGTTATAGATAAAGACAATATGTCATAGTATTTGACCTAGAAAATGTAATTTTAAATAGGTTTCGAAGACAGTTTTTTTTCTACATTTTCATCCTGCTATACTTAAAATTATGTTCTGTATACCGGCTCGTACGAATTAACGAGCCACAAAAATATATGATAACTTCTGTTAGCCACAAAACACAGCAAAAAGCTGTGTTAGTTTTAGCCCAATGTTGGTTGGAAGGCCGATATACTGGTTTTTTCATTCCATAAATACCCGTTTTATAATCTAAGTGACGAAGATTTAATCAATGCGACACAGACGAATTAAAATGTATCTCTCAAAAAAATAATTAAAGAGTCGAATGTTAATTGTGTCTCGCCGCACTGAATGTTAATTCGACGTCTGCTAAGCAAATGTTACTGCAAAAACTTTATCGTCGATTTTTTTTTATTTATACTCATTTATGTTTTGTACATTTATATACAAGTAAACTACTAATACTTCGAATGAAAATTTTCCACCTTTTAACTGCATTACTATGGTTATTTGCATTTGATAAGCGTATTATTTTATTTGTTAAACCAAGCGCTTCATATATTAAAACTATTTGTTTTCTATTGTGCTTAATGATTTAAAAAAATTGCATCTGTATTTAATAAAAGTTTTATGCCCAGGCGCAGACGCGGTCGCACGTCGCGGGCAATGCAGGGTGCTGCCAACGCGCCCGCGCCTCCCGCGGCAGAGACGGCTGCCAACCAGCGTAAGTAGAACCTTATACCTTGCATCACATAACATCTTTTAACCCTTTGAAATCTGCGGATGAAAATACAAATATGACAATTAACCCATAAATGCCTTTAATCCTTCGAGTGCTGTAAACGCTAATATGTGGAGAGAATCGACGTTAACGCACAAAATCAGAGTATAAAAAATAAATACCTTAAAAAAATATCGAAGTAATAAAATTTGAGAGAAATCATTTCAACATATTACATGTTGTTTATACTACCTACTAAAAATATCTCTGGATAAATATTACCAATAATTTATTGCTCGTATTACACGTTCGACAAAAGTACTTTCGTAATCAACTTTAATAGGCTTTATTTCAAGTCTCGTTTTTATATCTTTTACTCCACCCACATCGATAAAGTGTTCTAAGATACGAATATATTAAAAGTAAAAAAAAACTCAATGATATTATTATGACCAATATCGTAATTCATCTGCTATGCTTTGTGTGGATTTGAATCTATAATAATTAATATAAGTAAAATCAACACAGAATATAAATAAATCTAAATATGAAACAGACAGGATGTTGAATGCTAATCGCAATCTTGTTCATAACCGGCTCATCTCACGGTCAACCCGACACGTGCGATCAATAGCGCGGTCACCTGATAAATGACACTAAAACGCGCACGAGCCACCGGTCACCCGACACTAACAGATCTTAAACTACCCTCAGTTATTTAAATGATCGCTATAAGCTGGATAACCGACTCTAGAATATCTCCATTTGATATTTGAAACAGGTATTTTTAACTTATGAGGTCATTGGTCTTAAAATAGTTTAAAGGGTTAGAAATTTGTATCATCTGCTTCAATATTTTTTATCGGACAGAATAATAATTCGCGTGGTCTAATATTTAAATCTGCCAATCGTTTTTCTTCACTTTTATGTCTGTCTGTAACACATTGTTAAAAAAATAAATGATGTAATAATTTTACAAGATAAATTGTAACGGAAAGTAACTGCTATAATACAATAACGTTAACGATTATCGAGGTATTCGTTATATGCGCTGTAAAATTTCATCAACAAACGCCAATGTTAATCGGTATTGGAGAAAAAAATAACTTCACAACTGTACTGCATTATTTAAATAACTCGTTCGTATTAATGCCATTATTATGATAACGACGAAATACTTACAATAGCAAATGACAAACACTCGAACTAAATGTTAATATGGTTTTAATTTTATTATTTCTATAGTTCATTTGGTTACACAATTTTAATATGAGACGGCTTACGAAATATCAATTAATGGTGATTTAACAAAAAAAAAATAATAACGACAAGACAATTATAAATTAATTTGTATACTGGCAGAATGTTAACTACTTTAGACTTTGCTAAAAAAATTGCTCTTAAAAACAATTGAAATTTAAATTTGGAATGTTTTGTTTTATTATTTTTAATTTGAAATTGGAATGATTGTATTTTACGATCTGAAGATGTCTATGAATGTCTCATTATGGTTTAATGGACAGGAATTCAGTTTGCACAGCCGTATGGATAGGATATCTTGTGAGATGAGCCAACATCCTTTTGTGTGACCGCACTTGTGTCCACAATGGATCTCAGCTTCGAATGAGGCTTTCATAATCGTGTTTGTCCGCTGTTATTGCTACGACAAAATATCTTACGACTTCCCCTAATAATCTTTAAATCGCACTTTAATATTTTGATGAATGTGAGAGAAAAGTGTGTTATAAATGGCGTATATTTTTGTCTTTTTAACTCTTTAGCTATATAAATAGTAAAATCAGCCTAAGAAATTCCTTTGAACTCATTTGGTCAAACAAAAGAAACTTAACGCTCAACGGTACAATTATCTGATAAGGCGTTCCGGCCGGTAAGACCGATTGGGTAAACTGGGCGAATTTGGGCAATTGGTGCTGGCAACTGATAACAGAGATGAGTAATCCAATTTACCTCTCAGATACGAAACACTATTGTCGTCTCGCTCATTCCCTTTGAAGGAATAGAGACAGCAATATGTTTTACACACATGTTACATGATTTTTCTGAAATGACGTACTTTATGGATTTTTCTTGTAATTGTAATATGGAGGAATCAAATTTGAATTATTGTACTGAAAAATGTATCTTACTAATATTATAAATGTGAAAGTTTAGATGGATGGATGTTTGTTAGAGTTTCTAACCTAAACTGCTAAACTTATCTCGATACAATTTGGCTTAGATGTAGAGGATAGATTTAGAAAGAGATGGATAGATGACTTGAAAGCTGACATAATCAAGAAGGGAGTGATGACAGAGATGACGTATGATGGAGTTATGTGGAAGACAAAAGAATGTCGCGCCACTACGGGAGTAGGATAAGGAGGAAGATGATGTAGATAATAGTCTAGAAGAACACATAGTCTACTTACTTTTGTTTTTCTTAATTCTACACGGACGAAAGCCAGTATTTATATAAATCAACTTTTTTTAAAATCTATTTTATAAAAGGGGGATTTTTGTCTTTGGGAAGACATGTCAATCCCATAGTGCTTCTCATGGTTTATGAAACGAGCTGGCATAATCGTGCAGCAGCCTCGGATGCTGGCTCAGCCAAAATTGACAGAACAATGCCTACATCGGTCGGGTTGAGCTTCATATAAATCAAGTTGTGTTCAATCAATATATTCATTAATTATTAAGTTTGTATCAGATTTCACATAACATATCGTGTTAAGTTGTTCACTGCTTAAATCACTCATTAAAATCGTGTCAATTAAGAATTCTAAATTCACTTAGTTGCAGAATTCCTAAAGCAACTGTTGCTAAATTATTTATAAAATAAAAAATAAAATAACATTTAATCTCATCAACACAACAATTAGGAATTATAAAAGAGAAAAAAAAAAACAAAGTAATTAAATAAGCAATAATAAACACGTAAATAAAGGACTGACGAAATATTTAAAATGTGTATTGCAATGCTGACCGGATTGGGTCCTCGCTCAGCTATAAATGCTGGGTGCTTTCGATTGAAGTACCCTGTATTTACATACTTCGCTAATATTTTCGCGTGTCCTGTCGAGATGTGTATCTCATGTGGATAACATCAATCTTTTCTCCGAGACGTTGTAGAGGTAAACAACCTACTAACTCCTGCGATGTACAGTCACGTACCTTCGCGGTGATCGAGTTACAGAAAAAGTATCTTGTATCAACCAATAAGAGCTATCGATGTTTTGATCAATTAACAACACTGTCAGATACTAGTCTCTCTAATATGTAGTTTTAAATTACGTAAACTAAAATTAGATTCTTTACTTCATAACTTTCTTATTTGCGTAAAGAAATTAATTTCAACTTTTTTCAACAATATGATAAGGGTTTTTTCTTGTCAAGCTATACCCATCTTTAATACTTCAAAGTGTAAAATACGATCAAATGATTGTTGTTTTTAATTATTAACACCTCCAATGAAGACGACTGTACCTGCGTACCTTTAAGTTAGATGCCAAGCTTACGTGACGTATTTGTTAATGCCCACCGTGTAAGGGACTTCCGAACTTCGAGGAATGTATTGCTGTTACTTAAAGCTTTAACTTAAGATGTATAACTTGTCGTGCTCTTCTAATTTTAAGAAAGGAGGTCGTTAACACGTATGGACTTTTTAGTGTTTTTTTTATTTAATTGATTTCTAACATACCAATTTCTTAATCACGTCAAGTTGTTGGTTAATAATGGATTAAGTTACACTAAGGTACCAATAAATGACGCGACAGAATATTTTTAATTTCAATCATAATCATACTACTAACGCCATCTATTAACAGGCGACATACATTAATTTTGCTGCTCTCCGAAATGAAAACCTGAATAATAATCAAATTATTATTATTAACATATATGTGTGCATTAGTGATGTTAATTAATTATTTGTTCCTATTTAACTGGTGCTAATCAATTCATTTGTATCGTTCGTTTTTACGAGTCTTCACGCGCGTAATTGTAACGCTTTTCTGTTTAGAAAGTGGCCAATCTATCCGAAAACATTTGTGTTTTGGGTAGGGCCATAGATAATAAAATACTTAGAACATCGCATAGATAAATTATCGAACATTTTTGACACATAATCTCATTCATATTTATCAAATAAGGCATAATTTGTAATAACCTAATAAGCTAGCATTTTTACTGATTTAACATATTTGTATGACAATCAAATTTAACCATACTTTAATTTCCAATAATTACTACGTTGAAGCATATTTTGCAAATGATTTGTATGAATTGGACGCTCAGAGGTATAAAACATTTGGTATAAGCAAACTTTTTTTATAAACAGGACATTGGAGTTCAAGTTGATAGTATGCTATGATGAATAAATCTGAGTAACCAATATAAAACAATATCTAATAGGACAGCTAAGCAGGAACGAAGGACCGTTATCCTGGCATCACAGGCGCGGAAAACGCGCCCTGACGTGCATTCTGATAGGCGCCAAGATGGCCGCCATACTGAACACAGATTATATCTGTTACGTATGATAAATATTTTCAACATATTCTATGTAATACTGTGTGTTTATTATATAACTAGCTTTCGCCCGCGACTCCGTTCGCGTGGAATTAAAAAAAAATAAAAGCAAGTAGCCTATGTGTTCTTCCAGACTATCATCTATATCTATGCCAATCATCGAGATCAGTTTAGCTGTTTAGGCTACAAAGATCCCTCCATATATCTAAACTTTCGCATTTATAATATTACTAGCTGTTGCCTCGCGGCTTCATCCGCGTGAAATTATAAAAAAATATTTCATTGTTTACCTACATT
>LD688946.1:2972191-3004195 GCA_003118335.3 Papilio memnon
TGGAATTATAAAAACTTTATTATATTTTTTACATTTGTTAAATTCTCAATTGCAAATGTCAAAATCTAATATTAAAGTGTGTCGTAAGTGTAGGGCTTTTTATTAAAGAAAGAAATATTTAAAAATATTCTGTGATTGCTGACATCCTACGCCACAAAGAAGTGTGCGCTTACGCTTTATTATATTAGTATAGATTAGTATTTGTCTCTCAGCTACTGCTACGGTTTCTCAGCTACTTTTAACTATTCATTATTGTTATTGTTTCCATAATTTCATGAAATGCGTATCCGAACTGTGTAACTTGAGATTAAGTCCTTTAAAACTTAGTTCAACCTAACACTAATGAATCAGTAGGTAATAATAAAATAAATGGAAACATCAGCAACCCAGCATTAGTTATCTATACATCTATACTAATATAATAAAGCGTAAACACACACTTCTTTGTGGCGTAAGATGTCAGCAATCACAGCATATTTTTGAATAAATCTTTTTTTAATAGAAACCCCTACAATTACGTCACGCTTTAGGCTATATATTTTTACGCTATTAAACTTAGGGGGTAACTAAATTGGATAAAAACCCCAATGTCGAAAAAAGACCATAAGTTGTTGCCAACATCAAGGAAGCAAGGTTGCCATGGTTTGTCATCATGTCAAGTCATTTTGACATTTGCAATTGATAACTTGACAAATGTGACCAATAAAATAAAGTTTTTATAATTCCACGCGGATGAAGCCGCACGAGAACAGCTAGTATCTAAAATACCTGTTAGTTACTGCATCTTTTACATTATGTAATCGCAGTAAGTAATTTTTTATGGCGGCTTTATGTTTAACTAAAATAATGCAGTAAGTACATTGACTTGCTTTGGCAATATTCTGTAAATATTATTCGATATTGTAATGCTTAAGTAATTTGTTGTCCTGAAAAGTATTAATTAGCTGACATTGCGCAGTATCAAGTTTCATTCAGTCGCAATTAGTTAAATATTTTTATTCATAAACACGCTTAAAGAATGTTGACTTAGAATGTTTTTTATAAAAAAATATTTACTTGACCTCTTTTAATGTCATTCTTAGAGAGCATGCGTATACGGAGAAATGATTATTAAATATTATATAAAATTCAGCATTTAATACTTCTGTCATGGAAAAATTACAGCGTCAAATAATAATGATATGTTATTTACCTCATATTCCTATTTACGTCATATTTATGAATAATATAAGCCTACTAACTTTCCCTAATATCTACGTCAATTGAATGTATTACTCACTAGCTTTCGCCCGCAACTACGTCCGCGTGGAATTTAAAAAAACAAAAGTAAATAGCCTGTGTGTTCTTCCAGACTACACGCAACATCTATGACAAATTTCATCAAGATCCGATAATCACTTTAGCTACAAACTCTAACAAACATCCGTCCATCCATCTAAACTTTCGCATGATATTCATCATCACCAGCTATACGTCCCCACCGAGTGGCTACCCTAATGTTAGGGTGACTAGGCCTTGGTCAACCACGCTGGCCAAGTGCGGGTTGGTTGACTTCACGCATATCTTTGAATTTCCTCGCCGATATGTGCAGGCATCACGATGTTTTCCTTCACCGTAAGAACGTCGGGTAAATTATGCACGTATGAAAATTCGAAAAATCGAAAATCACCTTGGTACATGGCGGCGGGATTCGAACCCAAGACCTATAGATCACAAGTCAAGTGCTTAAACCACTGAGCCACCGACGCTCCTATTAGTATAGTTCGCATAATATTAGTGATATTAAAAAATAAGATTTAATTAAATATTTCTGCTGCTTTTAGTAAGGTTGCTAATCGCCTAATTTTATTCTGACCTCAATATCGTTAAAAAGGTATATCATGTACAAAAGTTTTTTTGTACATGCGGCAACTATCGTTAGTTCAGCAACCTTGGTTACATTTAAATTATAAGTTTAAAAACATAATTTCAGTATAAGTAGGTAACTCATAATTGAATTACTATAATTAGAAGAACGGTACAGAAGTCATCTTCAAAACTGGAAATCCCATTGAGTCTAAATATAACGACGCCCTATAAGCCACCTGCCTAGAAGTTAATCATAACATTAGTAATTTAATAACATAATAAACTATACTGGGATTTTCCCGGTCTTATTGAAAGTTATATCACTAACGCCAATCGAAGACTGAGGGACTATCACGCGTGACAGTTTCGAGAACGTATTCGTATCATCATCGACAAAAGTAAGATTAGTTACTGTCCTGAAAGCACTACACAAATCTAATATGAATTTTATCGATGACATTACGAAATTTTTTTCGTAATCATTCGGTATACCATCTTTGACATATCTAATGCTTCCTAACCGTAGTACTCTATTGTACACTATATTGTGATCTCTATTTCGTCAGAGAAATGAAAGAGATTACGATCCGTCCGTACCGAGGCAATGGAGTTCAACGTTAAGGAAACCTTAGCAATCCTATTCCTCGAACCGATATATCTAGAGAGCGCTTTTCACAAAACATCGATCAGATAACGGCCGTAGTCGAACATGACTCATGCATTGTGACAATGAATTAAAATTTCCCCGGATATTATTGTCTAAAGAATTAGTCATAAATACACTATTTACAAATATCCCGGTAGTATTGATAATAGTCAAAAGATAAATTAGAATAGAATAAACGTTTATTGCTACATATGAAAAATAAGAAAAAAGAATGTGGCAAAAATGTGGCGCCATTCCTGTGCTGTTTTTCTGTTGCCATTATTCGTCGATTTCGATGCTACGATATATTTTTTAGGCTTCGGAATATGTTTAAGTTAAGTTTGATAATTCTTGCGCTTAAAACAATAATCTTAACTCTTAAAAGGCCAGTTTAAAAGATGGATTAATTCCCTAAAACTCTCATTACAATTAAGATTGAGACTTGTCCGCAAAGATAAAAAATCATGTAGCACGCAACTACGTTAGCCGGCAGTCAGGGAGAGTAGGTGTCAGAGTATTGATTTTCCTTCCTCTCCCGCCCCCCACCCCCGTCCCGGGGCGAGCACCCCCACGCATGTCCTATATAACATAGCTATGTACCCACGCCTACTTTCATAACAATATATACAAACATGTTTGCTCTTTGCCGCATTATTCACACGGCTTATTGTTTCATCTATTTAAGAGAACAATAAAAGTATTAGCGTTGATTTTTTCGCATCTATATCCACTTTTGGCACGTCTGAACACAATAGTTCGCAGTGATTCATACCTCTACTCTATCGTAATAGATATTTTAATGATATTGAACAAGGATTTTGAACCTTATATCTAATATACTTATGCCAATCAAAGAAAATTAATTACTTAACTGGAATTGATCGTATTATTAAGAAATAATCTATTAGCTGATTGTTGGAACTGAAAGCAACATCTCATTATATTGAACTTGTACAACCATGACTATGTAACAAATGACTGACTCAGACTATTGTGCGTTTCTTAGAATAGTAAAATGAAAGAGCTGCCCCCTCTCTAGCGCTATTCAAACAAACCTGAATATTAATATTTTGTATTTTGTTGCAGAAATCAAAATAGAAGTCATTAGTGAGGCTAAAGTCGAGACAGAAGAACTACAAGTCGACAAAATGAAGTTGGAGAGCGAACCGCGCGCGACACGCACTACCAGCATTGACAGCGACAACAGATCTGATCGCAGCGAAGAAGAAGATTCTAGAAGGTGCAGAAAGAGAGCAGCGTCCACTTCCCCCTCGCCAATGCCCTTAGATAAAAGAACAACGCGATACGAGTGCCCAAAGTGCTTACAGCGGTTTGACTCCACTAACGCTTTCGACATACATCGTTTCACAGCTCACGGTGATGAAGCTAGAACAGGCTATGACGATATGACTTTAGAAACAAACTTCTCAAACAAAAAATTCTCGGAAATTTCACGAGGAATGATCGAGCGTAACACTCATATGCCCATGCAGGAGCAACGCAACAAATGCGAATTGTGCTCGCGGGAGTTCCCATGTAGCCAGTCTTTGGACATCCATAGAAAAACTTGTACCAATTCAACCAGACTTACTAGTCCAGAACGTGAGCGTAGGGATTTCTTTGCTAATTTAGACCTTAGGAATAGATCTTTTGGTATTCCTGGCACCTTAACTCCGCCCATGGAGAGATTCACTTCAAAGTTCGAGGACGGTCATATTGTTGGAAACGGTATAAGGCATATAGATGCTGCCAGAGACTTGGCAGATATTCAGTCGATCTTAAATGTGACTTCGGCCGGAGGTCTTCTTGAAAGGCTGACCGGACCCAGAAATGCTTTGGAAAGCGCTGCCCTTACCCCACCTGATACAATAGTGAAGGAACGCGAACAAGAAGAAACTCAAGATAATTTTGCAGCTGAATTCAGAAGAATGAAGCTTCGTGGCGAATTCCCTTGCAGACTATGTCCAGCGAAGTTTCCCAATCTTCGCGCACTGAAAGGACATAACCGAGTACATCTCAGCGGAACTGGTCCCGGGCCTTACCAGTGCAACATGTGTCCTCATGCATCTTTAGACAAGGCTGCTTTGGTTCGTCACATGAGAACTCATAATGGCGACCGTCCTTACGAATGTGCAGTGTGCAATTATGCGTTTACCACCAAAGCTAACTGTGAGCGCCACTTACGTAATCGCCACGCCAAAGTAACCAGGGAAGACGTCAAGCGATCTATTATCTACCATCCATCTGAGGATCCAAACAACGATGAAGTGAATTCAAAGTTGGCTCGAGACGAAGTAAAAAGGTCTCTCGCTTTTCATACACCTGAAATTGAGCGGCGCAACGAATCAACTGGTCGCGATACGCCATTGACACACTATACGCCAGCATTTATAATAGACAGACATCCAGTTACCGCTTTAACCATCAAAACGTTGCCAGAAACGCCAACATCAACACCCAAGGAACCAGAGCAGTCTCTTCCTAGAATTAAAGTGAAAGGTATCGGACAATTGACACAAATTCCGGAATTCAGACCTCCCGAGCTTACATTTAATTCTAACGACACTCCGCCTGAACCTTACGATGATGATGCTCCCGTCGATCTCAGCACAAGCGATAATAACAGCTGCGATGTTTTGGACCTCAGTAAAAAGAAACGCGAAGTGGATGATGAACCTAAAGCGGTCCCACGAAATGCTTTTGAGACAAACCCGTCCACAACCGCAGCATCAGTAGCTGCCACGGCATTGGAAAAAACGAGATTCCTCTTAGCCCAGCAAAGACTTTTTGAGTCTTCTCTACCAAAGATTGATCCATATTATGCGAATCAGTTTTCCCAGCTATATGCGGGCGCTGTCTCTGGCCTTCCGGGTTTGACAATCCCACCTTCAGCCTTTCCTATTAATCCTTACTTTCTTCAGACATCGTTTTTTCCTCACCCAACTGATTCACAAGAACTTGCCGAAATAAAACAGCGTATACAAAAGGAAATTATTCGTGGGCTTAGTATGTCGGGGGGGCGATTGGTCACCGAACCTGAGACTCAGCCGAAGCAAGAACCCGAAGAGGAAGACCTGAAACCACTCTCTCAAGCTACTTCCCCTACCCCACCTCCTCGTCCTGAATCTCCGCGACCTTTAAGCAACAATGTTGTACCTCAAAGCGATTCCGTTAAGATGGTTATTAAAAACGGTATACTAATGCCAAAGCAGAAGCAAAGACGCTATCGCACTGAAAGGCCATTCTCGTGTTCGCAATGTTCAGCACGATTCACTTTAAGGTCCAACATGGAACGTCACGTGAAACAACAACATCCCCAGCATTGGAGTGTGCGTAGACCCTCGCCCAGAGCCCCGCCGCCGTATCCGACACCAGATAACATAGCTGACAGAGTGAAATTCGCTCTTTTAGCGAGACATTTAGAAAGGCCGCTGCAACAGAAGGATCGGTCCCCCATTCGCAGGGACTCTGACGAGGTGGCCGATAATGAGGAGGACGAAGATGATACTTTAATCATTGACGAGGAACCAGAAACCGACATCAAACCTCTAGATCACACGGCAGCTCATAAAGCTGCGGCAGAAATACTTATGGCTACCCGTCAACAAGAAATGGCTAAAGATTTTGATCTTAAAATAGCGGGAAATCTAATTAACAAACCGATCCCAATCGCTACTGATAAATCTGAAACTGGAACAGATCCTATCCAAGATTCGGAAACTATACCTGTTGTTCCCACTCGTAGTGATGAGGAGGAAGACGAAGAAGGCCTGGTCGCATCAACTAGCGAAGGCAATAATTCTGGCAGCGACGAAAACAAGTGAGTATTAGTATCTATTACGAGTATGTTATTACACATTCTATATTCGGAAGTGCAGGTTCATTAGGTTATGAAGAAAAACATTAAACTCTTCTGGTTATTTTCAGATCAGAATCAGACACCGGAACTCTTCCTCCTAAGAAGAAGTCGGCATACAGTCTAGCTCCAAATCGAGTCTCGTGTCCGTACTGCCACCGCAAGTTCCCCTGGTCGTCGTCCCTCCGTCGCCACGTGCTCACCCACACGGGACAGAAACCCTTCAAATGCCCTCACTGTCCTTTACTCTTCACCACGAAGTCAAACTGCGATCGTCATTTACTACGAAAACATGGCGGTTCCGCCAGAGCTATACTCGCTGAACCAATCACAGACTCCGTCTCCCCTCCACAGACTGATACCAGAACAGTTCCAGAAAGGCCATTCAAATGCGCATCATGTCCAGCCAGTACATTTTCCTCTATGGAAACTTTAAAGAAACACATGTCATCTCGTCACGGAACTAGCGATTCCCAACCGGGTTCCCCTAATCCAGATGGGAATGAGGAATTAGTGGACGGTATGGTGTTCAAGTGTCATTTATGTGAAGGATCCTTTGGAGATAGAAGTGCTGCCTTAGCGCATTTAGCAGCGAATCATGCCGCGGAATATGAACAGTTGGTCAGCAAAGGGGCGCTAGATGGTACCAGTGACCGTAGCGAAAGCGCTGATGATGACGAAAGGGGCAAATTTCCTGATCACGCTAATAGAAAGGTGAGATACAATATTTTACTTCATAAGTGTCCTTATAGACTTATAGAGTTATAGACCGCCACGAATGCGTGATGGTGAAGATAAAGTCTTATTATTTTTAATTGATTGAATTATTATTTTTAACAGTTGTGCGATAGTCGATCAATTCACAGCCAATTTTACCGCTTAGTTGTACAACTATAAATGGAGTAGTGTAGCGCACCTTCATAGAAGCTCGTAGTAATCAAAGCGAGATTAAACAGTTGTGCGTTAGTTTAGTCAAAGGTGTACGAGCGTTCTAATAGATAAAAAATTAAGGGAATCAAGTTGAGGTTCAACAAATTATAATTGTCCAATTATCTCCAATGTCATTTATTTTTTAACGTTAAGGAAAGTAAAACACGGAAAATATGCAAAGGCTAATTTCGATGTTACGTGGTCATATCAGAAAACGTAATTATCAATAAAATCGTTTACCGTGTAACAAATAAAGCAAGGTTTCCATGCATTTTCAGGTTGTGTGTGCGTTTTGCATCCGTCGTTTCTGGTCAGCCGAGGATTTGCGTCGTCACATGCGTACACACTCCGGCGAGCGGCCATTCGCATGCGACTTGTGCCGGCGTCGGTTCACATTGAAGCACAGCATGCTTAGACACCGCAAGAAGCACCGCGAGGAACTCACTGATGATGAGGAAACCACGCCTCCTAACACACCATTGGAAACTGTCAATACTAATGGGTGAGTTTACTTAAAAAAACTACCATAAACGATAGCGTTTTCACTTAAAATGAAGTTGACTGATCTATATAAATGGATAGGTGATTGTTTGGAAAAGACCTTTTCCATGCCTTTTGGTGTTAGTGGCTGTTAAGGCTATCACTATTATTAATTCTAAAACTCTTTACCGCCACCATTAGCGCCAACATGGCGACAATCAAAAACTCACAAAATACCGCAGTTTATAGCCTGTCCATTTATAGAAGTCAGTGAGTTGTATTGATTTCCTTATTAATTATTATAATTTTTTTATTAAACTTTAGAATGATTTTAATCTATTTTAACCCCAAGAAATTCAGAGCCAATTTGATATCTATAAAAACATGCATTATAGTTTATTATGTTTCCTGATAATTTATTATATTAGCATGCAATAGCGTGCAACCGACATCAACCATGCAGAGCTTAATGCATGCTAACATTAATGTTCGATTTTAACATTTTTATAAGCTAAACCTACTAGAAAGTTTAATATTTTATTGTTTCCTTTAGATATCGCTACCAAGACGACGAAGGTTCAGGCGGGGAAGTGCCTAGTAACGTGAACAACAACAACTCACCGCCATCTATCCCCTTCGACAAGAAACTCAAACTTCAAATGACGTCACGCAAGTACTCATCCGACGCAGAGAACGATCCAGAAAATGGCGGCGATTTGATCGGCAAACTGCTCGGTATACAGGACAAGACTATTATCAACAAACTTCTCTCCTCAGCGGATGAAGCGGCCAAATTCCTTGGAGTTAATAAATGAGAATACGCCTTAGTCCTCGTGACGCCAGCCAGACTTATTCTGGCTCCGCGAGGACTAAAACTTTCAAACCTGACAGACCAACCTTCAACGCCATCTATCAACGAGTAGATTAAATATTGCGCAGAATGATTAGTGATGTCTGAATATCTTTATCGAGTACTACGAAATATTTAAATTAATTATTCTATTATTGCTTAATAAGATGTAAAAATTATTAAAAATATCGATGGTCAAAGAACATCTCTAGCCTTTAGCTGCCTTATTTAATAGTAACCGTCCGTTTCTGCCTTAAAATTGTACATTTATAAATGTAGGTGACGACAACGAAAGATAAATGAAGTGCCAGTTTATTTGATTTTAAAAGTACATTGTTAATTCTTAATGTATCGTATTGATGTGAATTTATAAGTTTTTAGGTTAGGATTTTAGCGTCGGAATTACGCATAAGTTTTAGCGAGATATTTTTTAAAGTCTACGGGATAATTGCTTAAAAATATTCACGTTTGCATTTCCATCTAGTCGTATAACATTTTATATCATTCTTTGAACACCGTTCCGTTTTAACCGTATTTTTTCAATATTCACGTATAATGGTGTATTCCAAAAATCAATTCGCAATTAAATCCAAATTTCTCTAGTCAATTTCTTAACTTTTAATAACGATCCTAAGCTTAAAGATACCAAAATCAATAGTAAATATTTCATTCAAATATTTAATAAGTCTTAATTAGTATTACCAACCTCATTTTATCCTACCAATGAATAGATTGTAGTTCTCAGAATAAGTATGTAGAAATTTCTAGAACTTTGTTCTTACACTATACGATTAATTTCTTTTAAATCACCACTTTCCACTCTTCAATACTTTTTATTACTATTTCATAAAACTTTATTCTAAGGTTAAATTTTATTTGCTCAAATTCATGGCATTTCTTTATATTTAAAGACTTTATTAAACTAAAAAGTTGCTTTTAAGGAAAATTTAGGATCTCTTGTAAATATAATTTGCTAATTATTACATTTTTTAATTTGTACCAAAGGCTTTGGGTGACTTTAGTTTACCGAATATTTTACTGTAAAAAATATTACATAATGATAAGGTTATTTGAAGTTAATTTTAAGATTGATGTTAAAAAATTATGTTATATTTTTAGGTTATCGGTGCAGCAATAGTTAAGTGAGTTTTGAACTCTTCATAGTTTTAATAATAATCATAATTCCGTCTCCTGAAAAGGATCGACAAATCATACGCTAGAATATACCTAAGTTGGAATTTGCTTTGTAAAAACTTGTCGCTAAATATACCAAATATATCTACTAATATAAAGAAAAATAGATTTAAATTTTATGTCTCTTAGTTTCCTAAGATTGGTCCTATATTATTGTTTCATAATAAATATTATAATAGCTTGATAACTTCTAAAGGATTTCTTGAAAGCAATATTGTAATTTATTAAAGAGAAATGTTTTATTTGAATTATTGTTTTATATTAGTAATACTTATTTAATAGTGGTAATATATAACAATGTATTATTTAAATGGGAATCCCGCTTCATGTCAATTATAATTAAAAAAGCTTTGTAAATGAATGATAATTGCAATTTAATTTAATTTAATTTTACTTATAAAGGTCTAATTTTATTATAGGGCCAGTAATATATGGTACTTCGATGTTAGTTTATGAAATCTTACGAATGTCTCGTATAAGGAATACATTTTAAAATCGTGTACTTAAAATAAAATACTTTAAAATTAAGGTTTAAATTAAGTATATTCTGGCAACACCGCTTGGCCTTTCAAATGTAGTGTCGTGTGTTTAGAAAAAGCTGTTATTAAATAAATATTATATTATCCTAAATATTGTTAAATTACCAATGTAATTGTATGTGTGGTAATCATTATATTTAAGTATATTCACTTTTTGCCTCTCTTTCTTTTTGCAATAAGAGTGTCGTTTTAAAAACGTTTTTTGTGAAATACATGATGTATTAAATAAAGAATTATTTGCTTTAATTTCGGAATTTTAATTAAAAACCTGTTTATAAATGCCGATTCTTAGCCATTAAATTTTTTAAAGCATAAGTACAAAAGCTAAAAAAAACTAAAGTAAGTAATATAAGTACATAGGCTATGCATTCTTCCAGACACATCTCCATCCACACTGAGGCCAGTTTACCTGTTTAGGCTACAAATAAACATTCGCATTTATAACATTACAGTAAAATTTTCAGATTAGCTGATGTTTGTCTTTTAGAAACATTCTTGGCAAATTCATATTTGTGATGTTACTACTCAACGCTAGATGGCGAAGACATCAATCCTAATTATAGTTTCCAAATGTTTAATAGATGACGCTACTTTTGATGATTTTAATAACGTTTTTTTAGTACTGTTTTTAATTGTCATATCAAAAGGTATAAATACGTAAATTATTACGTACAAAAATAAATCCTATTTTATAATTGTTTTGTACGCATTTTTTTTAACAACAACCCGAATTTAGCAATTAAACAATTATTACAGATTGATGACTTTTTACAGTTTTATTCTGAACGCACTTTAACTCAATTAACTTTTACCAAATGCTTGACATGCCAATAAGCAAACAGGGATACTAGGTTAAAAAAGATTACCCCTTTTTGTGGATTAAGAATTTTTAATTCGATTATGTAACTACAAAAGTTACTACACTAAAGAGATTTTTGAACAACTTTGAGATAAAGTTCGTAAAAAGTTATATGACAATAATACCGAGTTACACCAGTATAGTAGTAATTTTACGAGTTTTCGTGTTAAATTACTCTTTGAAAATAAACAATTGAGATTTTTGCTAAATATCTTTCAACTTCTTAAATTGACAAAATAATCATAAATTCAAAACACTTGGAAGATTTTCTGCATTTGACTTCTAACGAATGAACATGTGTAATTCTGAATTTATAAAGTGGCAACCCAGACTAGGTGAATGAAGGAATTTAAAGAAATAGAAAGAAGTCACTAATTTATGCAAGACGGCGTCTTTATTTTCAAATTTAATTGGTTAACTTTTGAAGTGAGAACTGTGCAATATTACTTGGGTGCCCTTGAACGACCGTTATTTTAGTGATAGTGAATTTCATTTGTAGATTACAAATACATATTTTGTGAGGAATTGTCTAGGTAAGCTTGTTTTCTATGCAGTGCATTCCACATAGTGACGTATGTACTAAACTATAATGCATTATTTTCATACACATATTATATATGATTTACATTATTCATTACTTCATCTGTCGTTATTTACACGTAGATATAAATTCTAACCATATTTTGTTTACAAATCCATAATTTGAAAAATTACAGGAGAAAAAATATCCAATATGGGCGACCAACAGTTTTTCCTGAAATGGAATGACTTTCAGACTAATATGGTGACTTCATTTAGACATTTAAGAGATGAAAAAAGCTTTACAGACGTAAGTACTACTAGAAATCCTACTATTTTAGCTTTCTCATAACTTAGACACTAATGCTTGCACTTGCATACAAATTTAATTACATCGTAAAAAGTAATTATATAAACCGATTTCTTAGGGCAGAAATGTGCCCCCAAGTATAAGTACACCTTGTGGCATTAAAATACTTTCGAAACTGATGGAGGTATTAAAGTTTATTACAATATTTTTATGCATAATTTATCCTTATTTTTATTATACCAATAAGTCCAATTCTTATTTAATTTTAATAACAAAATATGTTACAGGTAACTTTAGCATGCGAAGGGCAGACATGTAAAGCGCACAAGATGGTACTCTCCGCTTGCAGTCCATATTTCAAAAGCTTGTTAGAGGTGAGTTTGTTTTAATACAAATTTAGTAGTTGAAACATAAGAAAATAGCAGACATTATCATTGTTGATGCAATACTGTATTACTCACATTGTCAAATACTCATCAACATGCCCTTGTGCCTACGAAGGGTCGGCACAGTATGTGCTGCTTGTCAGTACATTTCTATCAGCTGTCATATCCGAATTCACTCCCTTACACATATCCTCTTTCACACAATACATCCATACTTTCTTTGGTCTTCCTCAACCTTTCTAGCCATCCGCATTCAATCTTGATTATGTATTCCATGTACCTCTATAGAAATTGGCATAGATGTAAAACATTTTCTGGGAGAACACATGATCTACTAAAGTTATTTTTTTTATTTTGCACAAACATAGTCTCGGGTAAACGGTTAATGTTGTAAAGAGAAAAGATTTGTATTTTTGCATGTAACAAATAAACTCAAAAACTATTGAATTGATTTCAAAAATTCTTTCACTGTTAAATTCTCCATGGATGAAGTCACATAGAGACCATAGTTGTCAGTGTTTCTATTAAATGTTTTAGTAAGATATGTAGGTACTAGTAAAAGGTAAAGTCTAAATTATACTGGATTACAAGGAATTATAAGTTGGGAAATAAATGTAATAGGTTCATCAAAACCAATGAAATAATAAATGTGTCTATGAGAAAAATAGTTTGAGAATGTGTCTAGAACTATATTAACAATAAACATTGTTGTGTAAACAGGGCCAGGATGTTATCACTACATTGTCTTGTAACAACAATGTTGTGTTCATTTATTGATTATGCATACTTTAGTTCATCCTGTATTCATTCAAACTTTCCTAAATTTTTTAAGCTTAGTAATCTATACTAATATAATAAAGCGTAAACACAGCTTTGTGACGTAGGATGTCAGCAATCACAGCATATTTTTGAATAACTCTTTCTTTAATAAAAAGCCCAACGCTTACGACACGCTTTAGGCTATATATTTTCATGTTATTAAACATAGGGGATAAATCAATTGGAAAAACCATCATGTGGTTAAAGCGACCTTAAACTACAAGCTGCCAACATCAAGGAAGCTAGATCACCATGGTTTATCATCATGTCATGTCACTTTGACATTTGCAATTGATAATTTGACAAACAAAAAAATAAAATTTTCATAATTTCATGCGGATGAAGCCGCACGGGAACTGCTAGTAACCCATAATCAAACAAGTTGGTTTTTTTTGAGATAATTGTAAACTGGTGACGGTTTTTAGGTAAATGGGCATTGTAGATTTAGAAATAAAAACATTTTTTATTTAAACAGGGGGATTTTTTTCCTAAGGTTGGTATTGATTAGAGTTACCAATAATGAAAAATTAAATATTACAATAGGGAAATAATTGCCTTTATTTGATTAATGGTTAACTAAGATTTTTACAATCTTTCAAACATAATTTGAATGGAATTTGGAGTTTATCATGAACTTATTTACACGCTGTTAGATATTAAAAGGTCGTTCCAGTATTCGGCCGTTAAACTAAAAAAAAAGTAATATTGTTTACCCATTTTTTGATTTTTACCCCTTTAGATATAATTTGATAACAACTTTCAAAAGATTACACCTGTCTAATTTTCCTTCATACTTTTGTACCAATTTAACTATTAACAATGAAAAATGTAAGTTTTTTGTGATTTTTTTTCAGGAAAACCCATCGAAACATCCAATAATAATATTAAAGGATGTCTCATATCTGCATTTACAAGCGATACTTGAGTTTATGTATGCGGGAGAAGTGAATGTGTCGCAGGAACAGTTGCCGGCCTTCCTCAAGACTGCCGCAAGACTTAAGGTTAGTATCAAACATTATATTACAATATATACTGATAGATAATTTATATGCCTAAAAAATTATAATAAATAACTCTTAAATAATAAAATACATTAAAAAAATAAATATGATAGTGTCCAGTGTGATGAACAATTAATTTAAAAGAATCACCTTAATTAGTTTAGAGAAAATACATGAGATTTTCATGTGTTGGTAACATATAATATTTTTTGCTACAAATAACTCCGTCAAAAGGGGTTAACTAAATATGCTAAACATTTTGTTTATCAATCAAACATGGTTAGAGACAAACCTTTTTAAGAGTAATTGTCAGGTCTCAATGGAAGACCTTCATAAACGAGAAACCTATAGACTAAGCCAGAACAATATAGCTTATCGGTAGCACTGTACAGTTGAAACTGATTCATCTGGTTAGTTCACTCTACTAAAACTCTAGTAGAATAGGACATGGCTGTATACAATCATATGATACAAATAAAATGAATTGTCTAATTAAATGAATGACTTCTCAATTGATTTGAATTTGTCAATCATAGCACTGATCATTTTAGTTACATTTCGATGGTTCCTATGGAAACTGTAGTATGATTAAAACCCCTATTTTCGCAAAATTTTAAACATAAAATTTACTACCACATCAAACAAACATATTTAGCATCCAAAATTTGTCAAATACTTTTTTTTATAGTATTTTGCACAGAAATTAGTAATTGTAACATTAATTAAAAAGTACAAAACAAGGTGTAAATCGCATAATTGTGGAGTCCTGTAGTCTCCGTAGAAGTAATCGAATTTAGATTTTTTTTAATTTTTTCATTTTTCCAGGTGAAAGGTCTCGCCGAGCCGCCGCCGCAGATGCCCACCATCAAGCGGGAAGGCTAACACCTGCTGAGTGCGCGAGTGCCCTAAAGACTTTAGTGATTGTAACAGAGAACACCAATTTAACAAACTAACCTCAAACCATTCTATTGATTTCAAGCCTTTATTTTCCAACTGTCTACACATTGGACTTAGGTAAGTATAATTGCAGGTAGTATATTCCAAATATGACAGCCCTTCGAGAAGGTGAACTGAGCAATTATTTTTGCAAAAATTTTTTTGGTATGCCAAATTTTTTGTTTTTTTAAACTGTATGAAACCAATGTGTAGATAGAAGTCCATTCCATTTTACAATAATAGCCGGAATTTATTCGTTTATGTTTTGCACTTAACACTTTTGATAGATAATTGTTTTTTATATAATAGTTGTCAATTTTAAAAAATCCACGGTCCATTGTGAAAAGTTTAGTTGCTTCATGAGTGTTAAATTTAAAATAAAGTACAATAAATGATATATTACTATATATTTGATATAAAATTATAACGGAAATGTTAATATTTTGATAAATCATGTCATAGTCAACAAAATAATTTTAACAAAAAAAAAAAGAATTTTTAAAAATAACTACGAAGTTCCCAAATGTTGGATTTTGATCTGTACTTTAAAAAAATAGTAACATTAGATGTTAGGAATGCATCCATTATGAAATTATGTACAGTCAGGGAAACTGACAGTGTTCCAGTTTCAGAAAAGTGCCTTGTTCGTAACGAGACAAACTACATCTCTTACCAATAAGTGTTTAAGTAACTAAATTGTGTAAACGAAGTACCGATAAATAAATCCGATAAATACCGATAAATCCGAGTACCATTGACTGATCTTTTTTTGGACTGGCTGGCATCCTGTACCTTATAGTGGAACTGTCAATCTCGCTGATTGTACTTATAAGGATTATACATTTAATCTTTTTTAATGTTACCAGTGTTAAAAATGGTATGATTTATCAAAATAACAAGCATTGTTAGGTTATAGTTGTTTTATTTATAAAGCAGTTTGCACGTTGTGTTAGCATAGACACGCCCTTAGCCTCACACTGTTATCCATAAGTTACCTGTCGACCAAAGTGTGTTTATTCTATTATCTAGTTCGTCACGTTTTTAACAGACGCAGTCGCATTTAGATTAGGAACTCTAGGAAAAGAACTGAAGAAATGTAACTTTTAAATCGATTTTTAGACCTTAATACTGTCTGGTATAGTTTTTTTTTAAATAATTTACTCAATGCAATTAATAAAAAGGTTTGATGGGACATGGAAAGAGAGACTTGTTCTTCTAAGTCTTGTTACAGTAGTCCTGAAGGGTCTAAGAGTCTAAAGTACTGTTGTATGTAAAAGGTCATATAAGCAATGTATCTTGTGTTGGCTATATGCGACTGCGGCCTAAGGGCCGGGCTGTGCTAGCGTCTCGTCGCTCTTTCATAGATCTATCCACCAATGGTTGCCTTATAATTTACAAAGCCCACTAAATAGTAAAATATTTATCTATTCCCATTGTAAAAATACAATTTTAATTGTAAATACCTTTGTTTTAATTTGCATTTTTTTATAATTAGATGCAAATCACAGTATGGGAATTGATAAATATATCGACCTGTGTGGTGAAAAGAGTTTTATCTGTGACTCTCAGTTAGGACTGTTTTCGTCGTACGGGTTTGTGTGGGCTCAGTTGACTTAGTAAGTCTGTTTAGAGCTAAGTAATATAGCAATAATTACCTTCATGTAGAAAGAAATATATAATTTTTTATATGTTTTTTCTGTCATTAATCGGTGTTCAATTTATGTGGAATGTTCTAGATGTTATGGCGTCTTTGTATGACGCAATTTTGAACATTGTTAATTCTGACCAAGAAATTGTATGTCCCTTCCAGTATGAATGTTTGTGTGGGTTTTTTCAAACTTTCGGCACTTTGCGATTATGATTTTTTTATGATTTTGCTTAGACGAGATCTAATTGAAATTTTTTTTTTCGAATGTTTGTGTAATTTTTTTTATTTGGTATTTTCTAATTATTTACTCTTGTAGGTGCAATTATAAGTTAAAAATTATACAGTTGTTTTTAAATATAAAATTACCGATTTATATTTGGAAACGTACTGTATTAGTGGTAAGCATTCATTTTTTTTGTTTTATTTTGCTAATTTGTTAACATTCAGCACCAATGTGTTTGGTTAATTTCATTTTTTGTTGGAAATTACAGTAATGTATGGTGGGTTTCCACTGCCGAATTTTCTGTAGGAAAATATGGTGTCTCAACTATTTCGAGTACTATGTGAAGGGTATAAAAGGAAATATGCATCAGTCTAATTGATTTTATTGTTTAAAACTGGATATACCAAAATGTAGATTATTAAAAAAGCAATAATTTAGTATTCCTAGTTTTTATTTAAAAAAAAAAAAAACTAATTGATATGTCTAAAATATAACAAAATTGGATTGCATGTTTAAAAAATTAAAAAAATGGCCTATAGCGTATTTTGCTTCTATACCCCCACCCCTCATATACGAGATGAGAAAATATTTTTCTATATCTGTTTGAGCAGTGGAAACCAACGTTAAAATATGTAGCCCTCCGCCACATCTTTCCCCTGGTTATTAATGATAGTTGTATAAATGTAAATCTGAATATTTTTAGACGCAAGCTAAGCAATGAAATGTGCTGAAAATAGATTCACTTTAAATTAGTTTGTAATAATTATTGAAATTATGAAAACGAAAAGATTTGTAACTTTAGAAAATATAAAAATACCTTAAAAAATTGTTTCATTTTTAATCCATAAAATACTAGCGGCTGCTCATGATTTCGTCTGCGTAAAATTTAAAAAATATAGCCTGTTACTGATAACGTAGCTTTTTAATGGTGAAAGAATTTATGAAATCGGTCCAGTAGTTTTCGAGTTATTTCAATACATACAAAAATCTAAAAATGCAAGTTTTTCCTCTTTATAATATTGAGATTAGCTTTTGCCCTCGAATCCGTCCGCGTGGATTTATTTAAAAAAAGGCATGTAGCCTATGTGTTCTTCCAGACTATCCTATCTACATCTATATCAAATTTCATCGAGATCCGTCCGGCCGTTTAGTCTTCAAACTCCAGACATCCATCTCAACTTTCGAATTTATAGTATTAGTAAAATTTACTATGCTTGAAGATTTTTTTATAAAAAGACAAAGAAAAACACGTTTTTTTAATAATAAATTACATTTATTATCATATTCAAATATTCGGTAAAAAGCAGCACCTTTGAAATAAATTACTACGTACACAATAAAAACATAAATACAGGAATGATATTGGAATTGACAGAAATATTAAGAATATTTCTATATATTTTACTTAAGAAATTTAATGAAATGTCAGTGTTTAGTTACCACTGTCCGAAAGGTACAAGAATATTGTCATCTCTTTCTTTTTCTTTGGAAAAACAAAGACAGCAATATATCCTAAACTTGTTTTTGTAGTGGAAACATACCGTTAGCTTTAATATTACCATGGACGTCTCCAGCCGATAATCTAATATAAGCTACCATTAACTGTATTATTCGATTCTCTTATATTTATTTAACATTTTTCAATTCTTGAGAAATGAGGGGCGACGCCCTTATATCGTACTTAAAACTTTAAATAATTAATAGACCATAAATGTCAAAGTCAAAAAATAATATTTTTTTAAATGCAATAACAGAAATGTCAACAAAAACTTAAAAAACTAGAATATTTTAAAACTACCTGGATTAGCTTTGGTACATTTTTGGTTTTCATTAAATTGCTCTTTTTATAATACAATGTAAAATATAATTTTTAAATTAATAAAGAAACAAAACATAATTTATTTGAATAAAATCTACGTCAGATAATTTCATATTGGGTTATTCCCAAAGTCAATAAATTTAATAAAAAGGCTATTAAAACTTTATCCAGTATTTAATTAATATAGAAAAAATAAAGTTTAAATATCTTAAAAAAATCAAAATAACATTAGTTACATTTGGCAAAAAAACATGGCAACTCATAGGAACGCTGTTTAAAATTAAAAATACTATATAAATATATGGCTTTTAGAAAATAATGGTAACATTTATACATTACGATTACTCAAATATTTAGCTAATAGTCAAACAAGGTTATCTGTTTTAATTCGTCTATTTCCCCTTAACTATAACCACTAAAGGTTATAGAGAGACATCTACATGTCCCTTCGAAAAATTTACATCCTACTATTTTACTTTTTTTTTTCAAAATGTTTTTGTATACAGATCATAAAAAATGTTATATTTATTTTGTCGGAATGTTTTGCTTTAATCTCCATAACAATTATTAGCGCAATTGCATAAAACTACAAAGGATGTTAGTATTTTCACAGAAGGAATTGGACGAACCGCAAATATCCCTGTCTGACTATAAATTTCAATTCTTTGAACTTGTCAAAGAATAAATCGTCATAGATTATGTAAGTCAAAATTTATGAACCACAGATAAAACATACCATAGACTATTGAAATCATAATTTCAAAGCTAAATGCCTTTCGTCGTTTAAAGCAGAGATTTTTCCAAACATTTTCGCTCTCGCCTTCCTTTCCTGGGAATCTTTGGTATCAAAGTTTAATGAATAAGAAATCCTATTTAATCTAAGGTTTCTTCAAAGCAGTACAATTTTGAACTTAAACCACGAGAAAAAACCGTTTGGGAACCTCTACTGATATATGAAATATAGAATAAGATATTTACATATAATTATGTAGATTTATATCCATCTGGGTGGTTGCTTTGCCAGCGCCAAGTATCCGCGCACATGTCTCGCAGCGTCCTTGTCGCACGCCAGCCGAGCATCCTGTGCGAGAGCGAGACATCCGCGTAATTAGCGGCGATATCTCCCTCTCGCCTGGCTACTATTTTGTAAGGTATTTCCTTGCCGCTGGCCTCTTCGAATGCTTTAACCATCTGTAGTACTGAATAACCTGTACCGGTGCCTGCAAGTGACATATTTCGTTCGTTTCAATCAAAAGCCGAAATAAAGTAAACATAAGAAACGTAAAATATGAAGATCTTCATAATCTGCTGTAGTAATTTTGCTTCTTTTTAGTTGTTTTCTTAAAATTGTGTGAAATAGAAGTAATATTATAAGTACAACTTTGTACAGATAAGAATATAAGTTACCTATACTAGAGAACATATTACCTTACCTAAATTAACAGCATGGAATCCATTAAAACCAGTCTGATTGAAGAGTTTGATGGCCTTCACGTGACCTTCAGCGAGGTCCTCCACATGGATGTAGTCACGGACACCAGTACCGTCCACCGTGGGGTAGTCAGCACCAAACACTTGCAGTTCCTTCAGACGACCTACTGCTACCTACGATAATAGATGGCGTTACTTACGTTTTGAAAGTCGGTGAAGAGATTTGTGTTTATGGTCACAATTTTTTTTTTTTTCGTGTGATTGTTGTGTTGAAATACCTTAGCAATGAATGGCATGAGGTTGTTAGGCACGCCGGCGGGGTCCTCCCCGATGCGACCGCTGCGGTGCGCGCCCACAGGGTTGAAGTAACGCAGAGATATCACAGACCATTTCTATATCGAATATTATATTATAATCGACAATCGAATTGATATAAGAAATTATAACCAATCTATCTAAATCATTATAAAGAGGAAATATTTGTATTTTTTTAAACAAATCGACCACCACTGAGCCTATTTTAAAAATTCTTGCACCATCCATTAAAAAGCTACGTAACCACTGAGTAACGTAGGCTGTGTTTTTTAATTTTTTTTTTAATTCTACACGAACGAAGTCGTTAGCAACAGCTAGTAACTTTATAAGTCTGTTAGTATGTTTATATCATGAATTTAAACACATCAATATTCCAAAATAAATCCATAGACAATAAATGACATTATCAGCCGGAAATTTGAATTCTGTACATTGCCTTCATTTGTTGGTGATAATGACCTCTCTATACCCCAATGTAACAATACACAAGACTTCCCTAAAATTTTATGCTGATTTTTTAAATTAATAGGAATTAATAAGAAAAAAGTTACTTGAAACATTTTATTGACAATCTTTTAAAAAAAACACGTAATGAACATAACTTTAAAATAGAGCCTATATTAAAGTTATGTCATGTCATTTAAAAAAAGACGCCCTAAAAGAATAAAAAACCTACAATAAGAATATGTTTGTGTTAGTCATTGTACGCACTCACCCTGTCACTCCTGCAGATGTCCTTCATGATCTCCTCGCAGAAGTATTTAGACTTGCCGTAGGGGCTGGCAAGGCCGCGCCCCGTGGGGTGCCCCTCCCCCAGCGGCAGCGACTCCGGCTCCCCGTACACAGTACATGACGAACTGTACACTAATTTGTACACGCCGAATGCACGCATTACCTAAAATGTACACAGTAAATCCATCTTGTATGTTCGGAATATCGTACTGTTATATTCCGAATTCATAATGAAATATGTCTAGGTTAAGATGCTATGTGTTAGTTTTTAAGTTGATATATAAGACCTTACCGCAGTCATTACGTGAGCCCACTACGTGTGGATGGATCTTCGGATCCTTCCTTAAGTTATATTTTATATTAAATATATCCAGTGTTTAATAAAGTGCTGATATTTAAAAAAAAAAGGTTTTCAAAGTTCAAAAGTTCCCTCATAGCAGTACGTTGTGCAGAATACACATACTTATAACAGAAGGTACAGTCAGCTGCATAAACATCTATATTTACAAACGTTAGAAAAGTGTGTAAGCCCGTAGTTTCAAAAACATGTATGCACTTATACGATAATAACATGTTTTTTGGTCGGAAGCATACCGTCGGATAAGTGTATGTGATATTTTTTTGGAACCAAAGGCATGGTACAAATTTATAATTTTTTGTAAATGTATATTTGTGTAGCTGATTGTATAGGTATGCTGGAAGGGTACAGCGAAATGTATCCATTAATTTGAAAAAGTAAAAGAGAGTCCATCTTATTGCACATACTGTTATTAACGTCGGAACTGTCAATCTATTAAGTATTTAAGTGATTAGTATGTATTTACATCAAAAAGTGTGCACGTTCCAGTGATGTTAGCCTGGTAGTACTCCAGTGGTTTCTGTACGGACTCGCCCACCGCCTTCAGCGCTGCGAAGTGGATCACACACTCTATGTCGTGCTGGAATAACACATGTGACGTCACATTTATATTATAAATTAAAAACAAATAAAAAAAAACAGCTCGACTCCCAGTATTTATAGTATCCCAAAAATTATATACAAATATTCTCTAATGCTGAGGTACAGATATTAAGTACAAAATTAACCTTTTCTATCTACCTTCATAATAAATGATTAAAACAACCGTTTTCACAGATAAAATCTACATCTAAACTATATTTTAAAGGTGTTAAACTCAAGTTACATAGTTCGGAAATGTATTTCACATAGCAAATACGCTAACGAATGGTTAAAAATAGCTGGGAAACCGACCATTAGTCTTTCAAACCTTACCTTTTCAAAAACTTCCCGTAAAGCTGTCGCATCTCTGATATCAACATCGTAGAAATGTATAGTTTTCCCCGTTAAATCCTCTATAATATTTATCGCATCAGGTTTCTTCTGCCCTTCAGATTTGTGCGCGTTCGTCAGATTGTCAACTACAACGACCTCTATATCTGCGTTAGGTCTTTCTAGAAGTGCTGCAACGGTATGTGAGCCCACGTACCCAGCACCACCGGTTACTAGGATTGCTCGTTTCATCATAACGCTAAAAACAATATTATAAATGCTAAAGTTTATTAGAGATGGATGTTTGTTAGAGTTTGTAGCCTAAAAGGAGGAATCGATCTTGTTGAAGTTTGGCATAGATGTAGAGGATACTCTGGAAGAAGGCATAGACCTACTTATGTTTTTTTTTAATTCCGTGCAGATGGAGTCGTGGGCGACAGCTAGTAATAATATAAATGCGAAAAGGATAGATGGATATATTGCCACGTATGTACAGAACGCCCGAGTGGATAAGGATAAAATTTTCCATAGAGTTTGTTGTAAATCGCGACGAATTAGCTCGCAACAGCCATTATATTTATAGTATCTATAGTTTGGTAAATATTCTTAATACAGAGGGCAAATAAGATAAATAGAAATATATATGTATTTGTAGATCGAATGAACTATGTTGGACATACATTTCAAGCCTAGATAAATTCAAGTAACCTTAATTGAATAGTCAATTAGGGTATTAACACTTAAGTGCATTCATGTATTCACACACAGGGTGTTTATTTTATTCCCTTTGGGCCGATAGGTAAAAAATTGTCATTGGGCCGATCAATCTAACGGGTAACACCTCATAAACCTAGAATTTTAGATTACTTAAAACACTTAATTGTATAGTATTAATAAAAAATAACGCTTTCCGTTTGCGTCATCACTAGGAATTTCAACTACATATACTATTAGGTACTTTGTATGGTAAAAAAAATCTCGATATTTTCCGTATTTGTTACACGTGTCACAGACGTGATTATATTTACGTTTCTCTTGAATTAATAAATGATGCATGTCACTATTGTGTTAAATAGAACGACAATTTTAATTTAACTAATATTATAAATGCAAAAGTTTAAATGGATGGATGTTTGTTAGAGTTTGTAGCCTAAACGGCTGAACGGATCTTGATTTGGCATAGACGTATAGTCTGGAAGAGCGTATAGACTACTCACTTTTGTTATTTTGAATTACAGGCGGACGGAGTCGCGGGCGAAAGCTAGTTCCAAAATTATTTTCAATTTAGTTTTGTTTCTGTGTGTGTAATTATAAGGCCGGTTACCTTTATCAAATTTAAGTATAAGTTAAGTGAATGCGAAGGATCCAGCTGAAAACCAGCGCAGGAACGGCTTTGTCCCTCCTGCATACGATGTGCTGGATACCTTTTGCCACGATTTTATATGTTTTCTTTAGAATTAGTCTGTATATGTAATTTTTTTTGTGGCAATAAATATTCATTCATTCATTCATTAAAAAATTACCAATTCTTACATGCATAAAGTTAACACGTTTTAATCACGTGCAAATAAAACTTTGATAATATATGTAGGAAACATTTTTTTACATGATAGTGAAGAACGTACGTTTTTTACCATTAAAATTAAAATATTTGTGATAGCAATTAACATGGGTAATCCATTTAGGAAAGTTACCCAAAATGTATTAAAACAACCGAATACATAGATATTATAATGATAATGCGAAAAAACATAAAACATTAATGCATTAATTGTGTTTCGATAAGATATTTTCAATATAGTTAACAATTATAATGTAAAGGTTTAAAAAAAAAAAACTAAAAAAAAAAAGACTTATATAATACATTATCTATCAATTTAACTTACAGAAAAGGCAAATTCAGAACGAAACAAAACATCTCCAGCCTTAACACTAACAACAACGGGCACGAGACTAACGTTAAAGAAGACTAGGTTTTATGCCTCCGCACTAGGCCTGTGATTCATTCGACTACGTAATCATACTAATATTATAAATGCGAATGTTTAGATGGATGTTTGTTAGTTTGTAGCCTAAACGGCTGTACGGATTTCGATGAAATTGGTATAGATGTAGAGGATAGTCCGGAACAACACATAGGCTACTCACTTTTTTAATTGCACGCCTACAGAGTCGCGGGCAAAAGCTAGTTTAGTAAACAGAATACTCTCTTATGGCACAAAAGTCATTCGCATTACTATAGCAGTAAAGTACAGTGAGTGGTGTTCTGAAAAATCGATAACATGTACTATTGAACTCGACTAAAACAAGACATTCGAGTTGTTTAACAGTTTAGTGAGGTATGATAGTAGGCGAAATGATAGAAAAAATTGACTCGATTAAATTATTTGTTAACCTAGTCGATTAAATTACTTGTCTGGTGCGGACTAGGCTTTAGAAATGACTAGATTAAGCCAATCACACTGGTCTAGAGCTTCTTGGTCGATTCGAGAATAAGAAAAAAATCATATAAAAGATTATATTAACATTTACACATAAGAAACCTATCGGTTCTAAGAAACAATAATGGTAAAGGATAATAATACGATATCAACTACATTGTTGATTGGCTGAACAATAGCAAACATGACGTAACATTTTTCCACTACAATTGGTAGCAAAACCAATGGATATAGTCCCAACAATTTAATTGGCCTGATGAGTAGTGTTACCAAAAAAAATTAAAATAATTTGGTAACTGGGCCAGATTTGTCATACTATACTGTAAATACCGACTGAATTGCGTCAAATGACCGAGAGATGCTATCATATTGACCTTACGTAGTGCTAACATTCTCAAGTGTAATTGTGTTGCCACTTCAGTTTAATCTCAACACGATGTTATTACATGAAAAGTATAGTAAAAACAAAACTTTTTTATCAAGGTTAACAACGCATAACAACATAATATTGCTGATTAGTTTGAAAAAAAAAAAACAGGACTAATTTTACCCTTTGATGGAAAACAAACTACTTGCCGTTAAAAAATGTAGAAAAACTATTTTAAATTATTTGAATACGTGTGTAATTACGATTAAAGTATTCAGTGTAGTAGCGTTAAGTACCATTAAGTCATAAAATAATTAAGTACGCATTCCAATCATTTATCTAAATTGGGCGAAATATTTTTCAACGTAGACAAGTACATTTTTTATTTCTCAAATAAAAAAAAAACTTACGATATAACTCTGGCAGTTGATAAAAACTTCCTGTGATAACCACAACACTGAATAAAAAAAAGTAATTCGAAATTTAAAATAATTTAACAGTAGAATTTAATTGACGCGCATGGTTGTCACCAAGTCTGCCAGCTCACTGTTCAGTTATCGAATTGTGTCCCATGTAGGGTGACCAAGGTAGACAACAATATTTTTTTAATTCCTATTAAATAAAAAATTATCACGGCCGAGTTAGCTTAATACAAATAAAAATCCATTTGTGTCAATTGGGAAAATACAAAGAAAGGTTTTCTTTGCTGTGAGAATACATAGAAGAGAATCGGTTATTTTCCTGTACTGAAAGAATGCTATAATAGAAAGAGATAATTGTTTTTTTCGCGAACTAAAATCGAACTAGTCGTATCGTAGTAAAGAGGTCTTAGCCAGAGTTTCCCCCTGTCGCTTTATACGTACATTGTTTTTATATTAAAAAATAATTTCCCACTATTTGTAAGAACATGGTGTCTCTACACACTTGCGATCCTATTATTACAGGCTGATTTCCTTATCACGGCTAGTATCACAAGTTGTCGAGTGCCATATATTTTGTAATATTTGATTAGAATATGACATGTGTACAGTAATCCTTGATTGATCGATATTAAATTGTGTTTTACTTACTATCACTTAATAAACCCTTCAAATGAAAGATGAAAAAAAAGCCAGATTGAAAAACCAGTTAAACTGCTAAGTATTTTTTGTAAATATAGCATAATGTATAATGTTCTTTGTGACAATTGGCCATCATTTAACCCTTAAATGCATCTTTTTGCCAAATGTATACATACCATGTTTTAGATTATTTTGAACGCACTTTGACAACCATATGTAATAAATATATTAAGTGTTTTATCATATTTTTTCTTAATAAATACCTATTTTTTTATACCAGATTTTTTCATTATTTTTTATGTTATATGTACCTAAATACTTTCCAGGGCGCAATAAAAAACCGTGCATTTAAGGGTTAAATTTTAATGAAGCTCAAACTCCATAAGCTACAGCTTAACATGGTGAAAGCTAAAAACTCCCAAAGTCCTATGATGTAAATCTCAATGTTTTAAATTAGAAACCAAGAGTTGAAATGTATTATATTTACAGATTTAAACTGTACTTAAAAATAAGTCACAGAACAAAACTTACCAAGACTATTAGAATCTTTAAACCCAAAAATATCCAAATTTTATTTTGGGTCCCTTCCCTGCTAACATTCCCTAAAGTTCCATTGAGTTCACATATTAAATTAACAGTTTAAGGATCACATAGTATTTAGTAAATTAATAAAACTAATAAGTTTTATGTTAAGTCAAGAGAAAACTAAACAATAAGTAAATAATAAAAATTGTTTAAACAATTATTTTTACTCTCAATATGACAAATAAAATACAAAATAACCACAGATGAGTAATCTCTGAATGTTTTTTTTTTTATTAAAATTAAATATCTCTTTACATTATACTTTTGTATACTTCCTATTGGAATTTTCAAGCAAATTCTGTTTTACAATAATTGCTATTATTATTTTTATTATCAAAGATGTATTTTATTGTGTTAAAGTGAAATTTATTAGTATTGGAATAATCATAGCCTTTACCATAAAACCACCTTTTAAAAATTGCTACCTACAAGGGAAGCTATTTAAAAAAAATAACATAGAAGTGATATTAAAAGGTTTTTTTTATGTTTTCTTAACGAACTTTCTGCCCAAAAGTTTTTTTTGGAAAAAACTTTGCATTTTGTATGAATGTGAAATTAAAAACTTGATTTATAAAATAAAAATCGACTTACATGTTCTCTGGCTTCATTGTTTTATTAGCTGCTGACGCAAATACCAGCAGTATAAATTGATTCAAGGTTTGTTTATATTACACACAGTATGTGGCTGAAAACATTTTGTGAATGTAAGCATTAAAAACTGCACATATCAAAATACCCTCAGTGTTGTTTTAAAATTGTCAAGTAATAAAAGAATATGTTTCTTGTTGTTTAAACAATTGTCGTTGTTTTTTATACACAGCTCACTATTACTGTTTATCCACATTTATGTTTTCATTATTTGTTTTGTTGATTGATTGTTGTTGATTTAATTTTAATAATTTCACTTTCTGTGCTTTTGATTTGAATGTTGCCATGTTAAGAACCGCTTTGAATTATATATTTGTCTTCAGGTTTTCTCGGTATTTCTTTTTATTACGAATAAAGTTTGATTTGAGAGAAAATATGTAGAAAAAAAAAGATTTTCGTCCTGTTAAATAAGTTGTGAATGCAGATCTGTAGGTTCATTTTTTTATCTGTGCACACAGTTTGGTTGACATGACAGTTTCTCTGTTTCTGTCTCTTTCGCTCCCGCTCAGTTCTCAAGGTAGTGAATTCTTCGGGTTTTTAAGTTATATTTATGAAAATAATCTAAAAGTTAAATAAATACATGTATATTGTAGTTTTTAAGATATTGAGGAGTTTATTTACTGATAGTTTTATCCATTTACGGTAATGATTAATTAGATAAAACTCGGTGACTTCCAACCTATAGTCTTCAACGTTGTTGTTGTGTTAGACAATTTCTAAATGTTTGTGTTATTGCTTAAAATATAGTCGTTCTTTTTAAAAAATAATCGATTAAATGCGTTATCGAAGTGACTCTTGTTGAATTTGTAGGAGTAAAAGTGCTAAAACCTTCTTAACCTACAATATTTGACGTGAAGGATACATTCAGTGATTGTGCTTTACAGATGAGTACGAAAATCATCAAACCCAATGCCGCGGAGGCTGACACCTTCGAGACATCGATCTCGCAGGCGTTAGTTGAGTTGGAAACAAACTCAGACCTCAAGGCGCAACTTCGGGAGCTATACATTACTAAGGCTAAGGAAATTGAACTACATAACAAAAAGGTATATTGTTTTAATTTTATTTATTCAGCTTGATTTTATTTGTTAATTTATGTCTCTAACCTTAATTTTTTACAGCTGTAGTTATATTTCTGGACTTACCAACCACTTTTATTTTCACATCAAATATGTTGAGTTGTCAGATAATATCTTGAGAGTTTCTCAACACAATATAAAACTTTCGAAAATGTTTAAAATAAGTAACTCTAAATTTAATTTCAAAATAGCTTGAAGTTGTTTTAAGTATTAAAGTACTGTAAAAATGCAGTAATCTACTAATTTATGAGCTAAAACACTCTAGTTTATCATAATCATCATCATTAGCTTTTATCTGTCCACTGTTGAACATAAGCCTTCCCCAATACCCTCTGCAATGACCTCTTGTTTAAACCTTTGTTGTACAGATATGTTTAGTTGCTAAGTTACTTATTACTTGACTGTATATTGCAAGTTTCATGAGAAGACTATACCTAAAGGACCGAGAAAAGATTATTATAATTCCTTAAGAAATCAATTAATTTCAAACATAATTTTGTCATCTTGTTATACATTAACATTGTCATTGTGTAACTTCCAGTCAATCATCATCTATGTGCCGATGCCCAAACTGAAGGCCTTCCAGAAGATTCAGATCCGTCTGGTCCGCGAGCTGGAGAAGAAGTTCAGTGGCAAGCATGTTGTGTTCATCGGAGACCGCAAGATCTTACCCAAACCCAGCCACAAGACCCGTGTTGCTAACAAACAAAAGAGGCCACGATCAAGGTTAGAACTCTTTTAACACATTTTCTTTATAACAATCTCAACTCAAGATACTAACTGTTGCCTGTGACTCCGCACCAAATTAGAAAAATAAAATTAGTAGCCTTTCTTCCAGATTATGTTCTGCGCCTGCCAAATTTCAGCTATATTATTTAAGCCGTACTGTAGATACATAGTGACATTGATTAATCAATCTAAACTTTCCCTTCTATAATATTAAGTAAGAATATAAAGTTAAAATCTGTTTCTCCAAACATTCAGTTCAGTTATCCCATTCTTTATACCTTGTATCAGTGGAGAGGGCAATTGCATCCTCTCTAGAGAATCAAAAATGTAAAATGTATATTAAAATTACTTTGAATAAGACCATTTTTATAGTAGATCTAGCCTAGGTAGCTTAAAATACCCATGCCTTGTCAAATGTTATATAAAAATATATATTCTATACAAAGACATTTAACCCTTAAATGCGCACTGTTGCATAAATACAACATACAAACATTTAAAAAAAAAAAAATTTTTTTTGTATGCTAGATAATTTTATTATTTTTCCTTTATTATAATACCGATATTGCATTAAATATGATTTTTTCGAAGGGTTAAGAAATATATACACTAGATATAGGGAACAACATATTTTCACTACTAAATTCTTTGAAAAGTAGTATGTTACTTATCAAGTTTAGTACACCACCTCATGTCCGTGTATTGATATGTTATAAAACATTTTACAAAATCATAATAACCTCCATCTATTGTTATAAAATAAACTAAATCATTTCACAGAATGTTAATACAAATTAATTTAAATACAATTAACTACATTGACATTTTGAGTGAAAAATGTCTAAGTGTCAACTATGCCTACTCTATATATTGTTTTAATCTAACAGTGGTAGAGCCCGCTTTAACATCTTAGCACAAATGGGTCGGCTCGCCCGGTGCAATACCATGACCACACAGTAGACAGGCGTGAAGTGGAAGCAATTCCGCGTTTCGTCTGATGAGTGGTGCCGGAGGCCCAATTTTAGTATCTTTCCCATTCCAGCCTTTTCTTATAAGGAAAGGATTAGGTGGGAAAGTGGATTTGACAGTGGAGGAGACGCATAGGAAGGGGAAATATCCTCTTTATGTGCGTCTCCTCCTCCGTCGATTTAGGGTAGGCAACGCATCTGCAATTGTTGCAATGTCTATGGGCAGCGATAGCTTGGCCATTTCGGCGGATTTAGGTGGCCACTTGCTCGTTTGCCACCTTATTGTATAAAAACAATCTCTTTGCTTCTATACCAACTTGTTTTGTTACTTTGCAGAACACTGACGTCGGTGTACGACGCTATCCTAGAGGACCTCGTGTTCCCTGCGGAGATTGTTGGCAAGCGCATCCGAGTCAAGCTGGACGGCTCACAGCTCACTAAAGTGCACCTTGACAAGAACCAGCAGACTACTATTGAACATAAGGTAATTGTTAGATTTTAAAGCATAATATGCACTAGTTGTGAAATGGAAACCATAGCCTCTGTTGACATTTTTATGCATAGTGCAGGGAATTAATAACAACCTATGGTCTAATTACAAGTCTAAACTTTGCAATACAACATAATTCACACCCCTAAACCACATGGGTAGGTAGAGACTATAGACCCCCATAGCTCAGTGATGATTTTGGATTTTAGTAAAAGAAATATAAGTCAATAAAAAAATCAAATATCGTAATTTTATAACATGCTTTTACAACTATGTAAAAGCACATAACATACATAAATCATTAGGGTCTCTTGTTTCTCTACTCCCAGACCTTTTCCAATACACTGTAATGTTTTTAATGTGCTATTACATAAATAATTAGCTGTCATCTGCACATAATTAAAACATAGTAACCTATGTGTTCTTCCAGACCAGACTTCCATCCATATTATAGTAACATCCATCCATTCAAACTTTAGGATTAATATTATTAAAGATTACTGATACATAATAATTTTATCCACAGGTGGATACTTTCCAGTCAGTATACAAGAAGTTGACGGGGCGCGAAGTCACCTTCGAGTTCCCCGAACCTTACTTGTAAACTTAAGGACTAAATTTACAATAAAACTAAAACCTTAACTTTTGACTTTCATTTTAAATTCTAATATAACAGAATACACTAAAACAGCAATGACAATTATATTCTATTCTATTTCTTGTTTATGGCTCTCCCTCAGCGGATTGGGCCAGTGTCGAGTGATGACAATTATATAGAAAGACTGAAGAATGTATATGTGGATGGAGAAAGTATGGATGGATATCAAAGAATATGACAGCTGATAGAAATGTGTGGAAAAATTCTGGAGTTCTTTGCTGACCCTCCATAGGGAAGTGTAGAAATGATTGTGTTTTGTACGAGTGAATTTTTAGATTATATTATAAAATAAAAAAAAAACTGAAATTATCATTTATTTTTTATTAGTTTATATAATAAAAATCAAAATATACAGCTCTCATATGAA
>LD688946.1:3005503-3027274 GCA_003118335.3 Papilio memnon
CGTAAGAACGTCGGGTAAATTATGTACATATGAAAATACGAAAAATAGAAAAATCACATTGGTACATGGCGGCGGGATTCGAACCCAAGACCTGTTATTACAAGTCAAGTGCTCAAACCACTGAGCCACCGACGTTCTTTTACTATACAAACATAAAATACGATTTAACTAATAACAAGATGAAACTTGTTGAATGACACTAAAACGTTTGAAAATACTATATTAAGGCATGAAAAATTTTTCATAAGAATAAATTCATTCAACATAACTATTTATGGAAGTAAAACAAATTCATAATTACAGTAACTAGTAAATTCCGTCACAATACAAATTCATAATAGTCGAAACATATTTTATATAAAAAAAAGTTTGACATTCACTTATTGTCTATGGTCATAGTCATTTTCGAGATACGCAACATTGAAAAATCTTTATACCCACGGTTTCGTTACAATATAACTCACAACTCTTGTTTGAAAATTTTATCTAAATCTTCGGGTTTTGATTCTGTAGGTTTTTCTACCGTTTCGTTATTTGCAACTTCATTATTTGGTCTAATAACTTTAATATAGTTAACAGGGACTAGTCCTGCAAATTGTTTATCTGTTGTTGCCATCAGCCAGCCAGAGTTCCAGAGGTTTCCTTGCAGATGTTGCGGTGCGAGGGTCAGGACTTGGTTGGCACCAAAACTGATCTCCTGAGGAGACGAAGCTTGGAAATCGTGTTGGGCAACCGCACGGAGTGGATTCTGCCACGATGTTGGATCGTTCACTGAAATAAATTATTATTAATTTTTTTTGTACATCATTCGTCAAGTCATTATGCAAATAAAGTTATTATTTTCAATGACGTTTCTGCGAACAGAATATGTATTCTCTTGCAAATTAAGTTCCCTGATTCTGTATTACAACACAGTTAAAATAATAACAATATAAATTACATTGAGAATAATTTTAATATGCAAAAAACTTATATACTTACATTTCTCATTAATGCTGGAAGATAATCCGTTTAACATCCTCAGCACAATGTAAGGTGCTGCCGCGATGACGCCGAAGAACAGCAGTATGGGCCAACTGGAGCCTTTGGCCTTCTGCTCCGCGGTCGCTGTGCCCGACTGTGTCGCCGCCACCGCGTCTGCCCACGCCTGGATAAAAAAAATATTTACGTTCCAATGATTTCCTATATTTCTAAAAAAAAAGGCAAAAATAAAAATATACATGTACTAGTTTTCGCCTGCGACTCCGTCTGCGTGTAAATAAAAAAAAACACAAATGTATGTAGCCTATGAGTTCTTCCAGACTATCCCTACAGCTGTACCAAATTTCATCGTGATCTGCTAAGCAGTTTTCATTACAAACTCTAATATACATTCATCCATCTAAATTTTGGCATATATTTAATTACTAGCTCTCGCCTGCACTCCGTTTGCGTGGAATTATAAAGAAAAACATAAATAAGTAGCCTATGTGTTCATTCATACATCTGTGCCAAATTTAATTGAAATCTGTTTAGGCTACAAACTCTAACATACATCCATCCATCTAAACTTTCGTATTTATAATATTAATAAGATGTATATTACTGACTGAGATATGTTTATCTATTTTGTATCACTTTGCACAGAAACTTTATCGATTGCCGCACCATATCAAAAAATCATATGATTCCTCTTTGTTCCTAGACGTAATGACGTCAAGAAATTGTATATAACATGGGCAAAGTACTATCTACATATGGATAAGATAGCATACGTTAAGATAGACAAAGAATTTTTATTCATTGTCATATCTGAGTCAATGCACGAATGTGTAGCAATGTACAAAGTTCACCGTTTGTATTGAAATATTTAATAATCTTAAAAAAAATACTTTCACATGCATGAATTAGGCAGTTGTTTTCCGTTGAGCAAGCAACCGCTAGTACATGGTATAATCTAATACATCTAATGCATCATAGACAACAAAAATGTACTATTATTACATAGTGCTTTCACCTGCTACACCGTCCGCGTGGAATAAAAAAAAACAAAAACGAGTAGCATATGTGTTCTTCCAGACTATCCTCCACATCTATACCAAATTTAATTCAAATCCGTTTACCTGTTTTGGCTACAAACTCTAACAAACATCCATCCATTCATTTAAACTTTCACATTTATAATATTACGTCTGTTACATAGCTATCATTTGCGTTTTCTTATTCCAAGTCTGATTCTTTTTGTTATACCACGTTTTATAGTGACTGATGTTTTATGTCAAATCACACAGGAATGCTGTCGAACGGAATAAATAGCTACCTCCTCACCAATTTTTCAGCCTTATCGGTAAAGCCGTTCTTGAGTTATAAATAGTGTAACTAACAGAACTTACTTTTAATAGAATGTTCATGACAATTGCTAATACATATCTATACTAATATTATAAAGAGGAATGATTTGTATTTTTGTATGTATTGAAATAACTCAAAAACTACTGGGCCAATTTAAAAAAAAATCGTCGTTAGAAAGATAATTTATCCGTGAGTAACATAGGCTATAATTTTACGCGAGCGAAGTCGCGAGGAACAGCTAGTATCTTATATACCAATAAAGGTAGTTTTGTAAAAATAATAAAACATAAAATTCATTCAATCATTGCAATTGCATTGCAAATAATCTTTGTATAAATTATTTTATAAACAAAAGCTATTTAGATGATATAAAATGCATTGATTAGTCACGTTTTTTAAATACACAAGATTTAAATGTTAACAGAATATTAATAAATTATTAAATAGCGACCAAAATCTCAATTGAAATTTTGAGCTCAAACAATAATAAGATTGTAAAAGCGTCAAAAACATAGCATATATCTAATTTATATAACAAACGTTTATCAAAAAGAGAACATAAACAAAAATGATAGCAATGAAATGTCAAAGATAAAAAACATCAACTGCTGTGAAGTACACCTTGAAGTGATTATTGTTTTTAATCTTATGTTTGTATATTTAAAAGTATTTTTTAATTATATATCTTTTTAAATAATGTAGGTACAATGTTTTTTTTTTACCCGACCGACATAGGCATTATTTTGTCAATTTTGGCTGAGCCAGCATCAGATGCGGCTTGCACGATTATGCCAGCTGATTTATTAAACATTACGAGAAGCACTATGGGATTGACTTGTCCTCCCAAGGACAAAAATCCTCCCTTACACAAGGGAAAAAAAATGTCCAAAAAAAATGTTTTTTTTTTAGTCTATGACGCAGATATTTATTGTATAAATTCTTTTAAAACATCAACTAAAATAGTCAAAGGATAAAGTCAGTTAACATGTATTCACATATGTGTGTATGACGTAATTTATGGTTTACACACATACATAAAATAACAACTTTTATATAACCTTGAACATTGTCTTAAAATGATGTTTTAAACCTTTTTTTACTTGGAAATTCATGTGATTTGCGAACATATTTTTACAATGCAATTAAGATTATTCCACGAACTACTGCTTAACCAAAAAGACGACGAAAAAAGTCCATCAAAACCACTCTCCTACAAAGACTATGCAACCCATTAACAGTTTTGTGCAATTTACATGTCATCTCTTACAATCTTTTAGAAAAAAGTAACAATAACTTCTAGCATAATAGCAACTGACCTTGAATTCATTCTCCGTTCTGATACCGAGCATGACTAAAAGCTTCCTCACTAGCCAGTTCAAAGTACGGACAACTGCAAATGTCGACCAGAACTGTGCAAATAATGATCTTAGACGACCAAAGTTTTCTGCTACACCTGTTAAAAAAAATAATTAATTATATGGCAAAGATTGTTTATCCTTCTTGTATTTTAGGAGCAATTGAAGATTAACATTGATGCGGAATCTAGAAATTCAGTCAAAGGATTTGATGAAATTCTACAATAAATCTTACGTCTTACTAATATCTTACGAATATTATAAATGCGAAAGTTTAGATGGATGGATGGATGGATGGATAGATGGATGTTTGTTAGAGTTTGTAGCTTAAACGGCTGAACGGATCTCGATGAAATTTGGCATGGATGCAGAGGATAGTCTGGAAGAACACATAGGCTACTTGCTTTTGTTTTTTTTAATTCCATGCGGACGGAGTCGCGGGCGAAAGATAGTTTAAAAATAAAACCTTTACCTCTCTTTGTTTTGGAAGTAACAAATTATATTGCGTATATTACAGAAGAAATATTTTGTTATATAACAAACTCAAAACGTATTGGGACAGTTTCAAAAATCTTTTACACTTAAAAAGTTGCATTATCACTGAGTAACATAGGCTTTATTCTATACAAGATTTCATTTATTCCGCAGGGACATTAAGAAAATGTAGTGTTATTCAAGTAAATGAGAGAGACTTACCTAATATAGCCCTAAAAGAGCTGGTCAATGCAAAAAATGTATTCTCCAACATCATGGCAACACTACCAACTGCATTTACCAAACTCTGTATTGAATCGAAGGCTGGTCTTGAATTCTCTTCAGCCATTTGTATGAATCTATAAACAAAATTCAAATTAAAAAGCTCTGCCATATAAACAAATACTTGGAGATGCATTTGTTATATTTCAAGTCAGAGTATTAGAATTAAGAAAGTTACCAAGGTGCCATTTACTTTTTACTAATTACGGTTTACTGTTGACTAATAACTGCCTTTGAATTTAGCGTGTTGGTAACAGGTAATATTTTTTGCTACAAAAAAACTCTGTCAGGTTAAAATTATATGAGTTAAATTCTATTCAATAAACCCACTTTGTAAAGTACCAAGTTCTTAGCATATACCTAAATACATTATTTATGTTAGATTCCATTAGTGCAATGAACCAAAACAATTACCTAGTAGAAAAATAACATACCTGCTTTCAATGTCTCCACCATACATAGGTCCATATCTATTGTATCCTCCATAAGGACCACCCATGCTCATTCCCATACCTCCCATTCCGTAACCACCATTCATTCCTCCATATCCAAAACCACCATATCCGCCCATACCATACGACCCACCCATACCATAAGAGTAACCAGGGTTCAAATTATAACTGGGTTGCATTCCGAAATCAGGTCGCGGCGGAAGAACTGGTGGCCCAATGTTACCATTTGATGTCGACGGTATGGGATTTCTAAATGATGGTCCCTCCATATGTGGTACAACAGAGTTGGATAATGTAGGGTCAGAGTTAACTTCGAAATCCTTCACTGGTTGGCTCATTTTCTTCTTAGTAGTCACAGTTTTATGTAAAAGATATTTAGTACGACAGTCTCAAATGCATTTGTAGCACTGTTTCCCGGTGTAGTATTTTGCGATAAACAAACACGAAACACGTTAGACGCAGCTATGAACAAGGAAGGAAAATATGTTTTTAACACTTGCGTACCACTACTACTTCACGTCTTAACAATATCACAAAAGTTCAAAGAGCACTGTCAAAATCAGATTAATAATTTGACAATGACATTTAATACAAAATGAAAATATCGGAAACAGGCTTGGCATGCGGAAAAAGAGTGGAAATTCTTTTAGGAACCCTAAAAATTGACCATTGAAGATTTGTAAACAATTAAAAATAGCTTAGTGATCTTGTTTTTTTTTTCATTTTACCACCTACGAATTATTACTATTGCTACAAATTGTATTGTCTATGGGTTCAATGGGTGTCAATCATCAATGGTGTCAATGTATCAATTGTGTTTGTTGTTATTTTCATTTAAATTATAAGTGATTGCAATATTTTTATTGTGTGCTATAAAGTGAACTTATCATTACTAAAGGTATGTATTTATATTTATCGCCTTAACATCCAAAAGTAACTTATAAAGAGTCGAACAAGACTATTACCTTTTAGGTTCTGAATGTAATGTTTTATACTTTATTTTGATGAATATTAATTTCTGAAGTTTTATTGTTAGTTTATTTTAAACAAGCGTGTTATTTTAGTAGTCTCTTGCGTGTAACTTGAATTTCATGGATCATAAAAATGATTTTTTCGACCGGTTTAAAGTTGTGGGTCTTTCTACATGGTCGATCGAAGTTGAAACTATTAGAAGATTAATTTATAGACATACAAATAAACTTTAATCTTACTATTAACTTTGTTATTACATTCTACTTTATTACATAAGTAAATTACATCACAAGTATAATAATTCTAGATTTGTAGGTAAATATGTGTCTTACACACTTTTAACCTGTAGTTGTCAGATTATGTAAGTTAAAAATTAATTGTGATATAAATTAATTAGTTTTTTTCTATAACTAAGATCACTAATAGAACTTTTTAATAGGGACTTAACATTTATCACCTAATTACCTACATTTAATATTTACCTTGTATTTTATTTTAGACAGTTTATACACAACTTTATCCTCTATAACATTAAAGGGTAAAATTATTATAACATTAATATTTTAGACCTACAATAATAATACTAGATGAGCATAACCTCATCTGCTGTGATTATTTCATCAAAATGATTGTTTATATCAAGAATGATGATCACAATAGACAATATGAAGTGGATCCAAAACATACATGTATGAAATTAGAAGAGACAAACATGTTTGGGGACTGACCAATGGGAGTCTATAGTCTCTGCCTACTATACATTATGGATCAGAGTTGTACTATTGTAGTAATAATGACTTAATTTAAATATTTAGTCATTAAATTTTATATACTTTGTTATCATATTCTTAAGTTAAGAGAATATTTAATAAAACACTATCTAATACTTTAATTAATGTAAAAAGACCTAGTTTATCGCAAGATTAGTTTAATTTGAAACCACATATCTGCATTTAGGAAAACATTTAATTAAAATTAAATTTAGGTATTTCAGATTGATTATTTACCTTATTATTTTAATCAAATGTTTATCCTTCTTTAACTGTATATATAATAAATGATTTATGTAAATTGCTTGTTTTGTTATCAAGTAAAGGTTTGTTTTGATACAACTTATAGAAGTATTATAGAAAATTATAGTCTTTGTAAATCTAATTAACTACTTACAAAAAGTATTCCAAAAGAACAACTTTAATTCAAATCCTTTATAAAGCAAATGTAATGTTTGATGAACTTGTTTACCATAAGGGATATTTCAAACTAAGCTAGTAATTTAGTAGAGTAGCAAGTAATTTAGTAACAAAATGTGTCTGAACAGAAAATTAGTTTAGTAGATTAGCATATCATGTAGTCAAGTCAATCCATTTCATGCTATTTTTTGAGTAGCATCATCCAATGCAAGTCAATGCCTACTCGCTCATCTGTTATATGTCTGAACTGTTTTAGTCTAGCTCATTGGTAAATATTAACATTGATTTGCAAAACTCCTCACTGGTGTACTCTTTTATGACAGTAGAATATTCTAGTATTTGGAACTCGACTAATTTTCTAGCCTAGTGTGAACAGGGCATATGTCTTTGTTAGTAAATATGACAGTTTTTTCAATTAAAATGCGAGCATTCGATTCGCGCCGGTTCGTTCGTTCGCTCCATTTCCGAGTCTTCAATGCAATATGGGACAGGCGTTAAACGAAATAGGCCACCGGGCCTTTATAGTTTACGACGTAACTTTAATGTCTGTAATCAGATTCGATCTATAGATTTAATTACGGTAGGCACGTTACGTGATTAAAAAGCACAGTCTACAAATGCTAGTTTATGTAAACAGTTATATTCGGCGACTATTTGTAACATATGTAATTAACATTTATAGTCTGTGCGTACTGTTTTTTTTTTCAGACAATTGAAAAATTTCAAATTTTTTTATTTCAGATTTATCACATCGCCAACCCAAGTGGATTGGTAAGTACATCTAAATAATTTAAAAGTATTAAATATTTTTTATTGCGTGACAACCCTGTGAACGTGTTTTAATAGCGTAATTATTATACGTACTAAAATATAGTTTTAAGTGTGCGAATATAATAATGAGTAGTTTACGGTTCTGAAATGTCCCACAGCGCTATACACTGGTCTGGTCACGTTGTATGGACTCACGCGGAGTTTTCCACTTTCCGGTACATTATTGTGTTTGAGACGCCCCGCTGCCCGGTGAAAGCATTTCTATGACGTTAGCTGGGCTTTGAATAGGGTTGTCACCGTGTGGTGACAGTTTGACAGGATATATGTTGGAAATGTTTTTTTACATTTGTTTTAACCGCCACATGATTATCAATACTAACATAACAAAAGGAAAGATTTGTATTTTTAACTGACTTCCCAAAATTAATTTAGTATTATTATACTTCTATTAAATCTATCGAAGTAACTCCAAAAGTATTGGGCCGATTTAAAAAATTCTTTTAACATTATCACCGAGTAACATGTTACTACTATTTTTTTAATTTTCGTGTTAACGCAATAGCTAGTAAAAGTAAAATTTAGGTTCCAGTATACTTGCCATTTTTGGGCAGCGCAAGCTCATAGGGTTTTGTAAAAAACATATTATACACTTTTAATATCGAATATTTAAAAATTCATTTTAAATTTGTTTGTTCTTTAAATCGAAATACCACAAAGTCATGGTATGTCATAAGACACCACGATGTTTAATATCGATGACTAATTCTGATAAAAGAATAAATGAATCGATGTTACAACATCGATTTATTTTTGCCGAGACGACTCGATTCGTTGTGATTCGACCCGACTTGATTATTATCGGTTCTTTTATATACTTTTTATGTTTGGAACCGTGATACAAAATACATCAATATCGATTGTCATTTTTTTTATGTTATTTGAATTTAAATAAAGTAACAATTTTGTATTACAAAGTACAAGTAGGGTTATTGTTGATTCACAGTTTACACATCATACTCTATACAAATACTAGCTTTCACCCTCGACTCCGTCCCTGTGGGATTAAAAAAAAACAAAGCAACCTGTGCTCTTCCAGAATATCCTTTACATTTATGCCAAATTTCATCAAAATCCCTTCAGTCGTTTAGGCTACAAACATCCATTCATCTATCTAAACTTTCGCATTTATAATATTAGTAAGAAGTAAGATTGTAAATGCGAAAGCTTGCATGGATGTTTGTTAGTACATATCTTCAAGACGGCGCAACGGATAATGATGAAACGCACAGATATAGTACATACATAGTTTAGTAGAAAACATACTATGTTTCTTATAATTCCGCTTGGATGAAGTAATGGGTAAATGCTAGTATTTTAATCATTTGCGTTTGATATGCCATTGGGTAATCGGTTAACATAGTCATAGTGTTTAGTTCAGTCATCTTGCAACAATAATGACATAGTACTTCATCATCATCATCATCGTCATCATCATCATCATAATCAGCCTATGTCTGCTCACTACTGGACATAGACCTTCCTAATGTTTTCTACAGAATGCGATCCTCCGCATTTCGAATGTTCTCTCTGAATTATATTGCTGCTTACTCAACCATCAATCCTTTTGGCTTGTAACCTTATCACACTATGTTCCAATGGAAGAACTTTCATCTCGCTTATAAAAAATTAAAAAGCAAAATTATTTAGCAAAGATTAAAAACAGGCGAAGACATGTGAAATTAGTCACACTTATCTTAAATGTCAGGTTGTTCCTTAATAAAGGTTTTAAGAAAGTAGGTTGATATTTGTCAAGATTAAGGGTCGAGACAATATAAAAATAAACACCTTTTTTTAAAAGCTGTTAAAGCGTTAGTCGGAACGTTTTTCACAACTACTGGCCCACTTAGCCGGCAGGGCAACGAGTGAACCCCATTGTTTCGCGGCAACAGTTTTGCGTTTCGCACGTTTCTTTTATGAACGGCGCGAACAGAACGCAATTAATCTACGTTGTTGTTATGGGAGCTAATTAACTGTTTGTGTACAGTTAATCTTTGCGGTTAGGATGGCCAGCTATACGTATAGGGTGAATATTTCTTATTTTTTTTAAATAACACCACTATGAGATAATAGTGTAAGAATCCGCTTACAGTAGTTTATAGTAGGGTTGTAACGGACCTCCGCTTCCGCATCCGCAAATGTGGAACTTCCGCAAGAAATGAAAATTCCGCATCCGCTTCCGTTATTTCTTTTACGGAGTTATAACGGAGGTTAATTTACGTCTTTAACGCGAGAAGAGCGACTAGGTATCGTGTATGCGGCCCGCGCGGACGTGCTTGGTCAACTAGCAGTTCACATTTTCGACTCATACGCGCGTTTGTCGTTGAGATTTGATTGCTATCAGTGTGTTAGCAACGTTATTATACCAATCTATATTTTGAATTAACGTAGTTTTAGTTTTTATTTCTGTAATAAATCGCAATTAATATTTTATTATTGACCTCCGCTTCCGCTTCCGTTAACCTCCGCTTCTGCAGAGGTGAAGCGCTCCGCCTCCGCATCCGCTTCCGTTAAAATAGCCTCCGTTACAATCCTAGTTTATAGTAAAATATAAATTCTACAACTTACTAATATTATAAATGCGAAAGTTTATATAGATGAATGGAAGTTCTCGGAACGGATCTCGATGAATTAGGCATACATGTAGAGCGTAGTGTGGAATAAGATATAAGCTACTCACATTTGTTTTATTTTGATTCCACGTGGACGGAGTCATGGGCGAAAGATAGTAAAAAATATTCTTTAAAATCTTATTCATACTCTAGAACAATTAGAAAACGTGCTTAGCTGCACGTTTAAAACCAGGGCTCTAGTACATATAATATTAAATCTTATCTTATTAGAAATGATATGTAAGTGTTGAGTAAAACTGAATAAATCGCAATAAACGGATTGTATGACTTTGATGAATGCATGTAACTATGCCCTGTGGCGATACACTGATATCGTGCAGTTAGCTATTAATATTGGACTAATAACTTGACGATGGACGATATGAGTAATGAAATTGATTTTAAGAATACTTGCGGTAGCTATATGTTGTCTATAATTGAGGATTATCTAGTTAGATTGTTTAGTTAGGAATCTGATGGTTTGTTATAATTACACTTATAGGAGACCCTTAGTGTACACTTAGGAGGACATGCGCTAAGGGGCTGCTTTAACTACACTGATAAAGACAGTAAGAACCCATTTAGTTCGTATTAGTTAGTAGAAAATGTAGCGTTAATTTGCATAATATGCTAGCAATCGAATTTGCATTATATTGACTGTCTATTGCTAAAATGTTGGTACCAAGGCATACTGGTATCTCGTTTTTTTTTCTATTGTGTAGGCATTGTCCATTGTATCCATTGGTGTATCGTGGTCACCCTAACAATATTATAACAGTTTCCAGCAATAGGTGTAAGTTCCGTTCAGTTCTCGGTCTCAGAACTGCTGTGTATGACAACGGTATGACAATTTGTTATGCCATTGTTATGGCAACACTGAAAGAAACATTCCGCAAGTACCGGTGAGTTGTGGTAAAAACTCATTTGTATCATTGCATAGTTTTAACAATATTAGATTTTGTGTTGGTATTACGTGGTTTTGAGTTACATCAATTTCGGTAAACAGCGTTGTGGCAGAAATATTTAGCACTTTACAGCTCTATTTTGCTTAACCTCTTCAGAATTAAATACCACACTTACCTATACTAATATTATAACGAGGAGAGATTTGTATTTTTGTATGTATTGAAATAACTCAAAAACTACTGTGCCGATTTAAAAAAATCTTTCACCATTAAAAAGCTACGCTATCGTTGAGTAACATAGGCTATATTTGAAAATTTCACGTCGAAGAAGTCGCGAGCAACAACTAGTCAAATATAAGGCGGAATTACACCGGATGCCTGTCTTTGGGGTCGTTGTATTACACCGGTCGAGAAGCCTATACCTTCCTATATCACTTAAACCAACGTCAAATGTCATTTTGTAATACCATGTATAAATTTCAAGTAAAATATTAATGAGATAAACTATCTTTAATGCTTTCAAAGTACTACATTTATATGCATTCAAATCCTTTAATCAATAGCTATTATCTTTGCTAAAGTTTATTGATTATTACCCAGTTCTCATTAATGTTTATCTGTGAAGTCTAGTTCGCATTTGATGGCGCAAGTTATTGACTAATCCCCTAGCGGCCATTATCGGAAACTCCAATACTAATGCATACTATGATATTGCAAGTCGTGATCAGCATTGTACTTTATGTTGAAGCAAATCGAAGTTATTTATATCTTTATGTGGTAACAATGATGCCAGCATACTTATATATTTTATGTTTTACTAGCTTTCACCTGCGACTTCGTACGCGGGGGAATTAAAAAAAAAGTAGCCTATGTCTTCATTCAGACTATTCTCTACATCTATGCCAAATTTCATCGGGATCCGTTGAGAAGTTTAGGCTACAAACTCTAACAAACATTCGTCCATCCATCTAAACTTTCGCATATTAGTAAGATGAAAAACGCTGAAGTAATCTCAAACTATAAAGACAACTATTGAGTAAGTAGTCTCTTAGAAATGTCAGTCCCAGTTAGTATTACGTAACGTAGGACAATAGTCTTAGTGAAATCAACATGGCGGCATTCGTAATTATAGTAAAGAGAGCCTCTCGGTATAGTCCTATCCAAGTGTTATGACGGCTTGAACGACATGCTGAGCATAAGATATGAGTTATCGGCGGGATGTAAAAGTGTAGGAAAAGTTACACAATTTACTCATAACTTCGCATTAATGCTACAAGGCACAATTTTAGATGTCAAGTAGGTACATTAAGCCCATTACAAGCCTTCGTGAAGTTTGAATGTTGTATTACAGATTACAGAGGGTCTGTTTAGGGCAGGGACACTATCTCGATCAGTGTTCAATGATAGCAACGCGTTCCCAACACAATAGCTTTACGTGATAAACCGTCATTCAAGATGAGAACCAATTTAGTTCTATGATTGGGAATGTATTGCATCGTTTGTTTTTTGTGTTCACAGAAGTTGGCTGGTATCTTGAGATGTGATGTAGATTTAGTTTATATTTAAAATCTAATAGAACAATTACAATTCTACAAATCTAAGAAAACATAATAACAATTACATTTTTAAGATCAGCAAATATTGTAATTTTAAAATTCCTTGTTCCTTACTTTAATTCTTAAATATGTCCAACCATAGACAGACTTGTCCCATTTAGCCAAATAGTCAATGAGCCATGATCTGTTACAATGGTTGATCGACTATGAAAAGCTGTATGTTTTCATTATAAATACATTTGTATACTAAACGTACACGGTGGCAAAAAAGAGCGGTAAATCGATTCAGCTTGCTCGGTAGTTAGCAAGTTCCCACGACACGAAAATGCGTACAACCGTAACATTCTACTATCTATGCTCTTTCGTTGGAACGAAACAGCTTTGTTCGGCAGCGGATGGCGCTTAAATTCACCTCGGCAAATTGCAATTGTCGCTAATTCGTTCGCAGAATTCAATTTTAACTGGGATCGTCCGCTTTTTATGGTTATAAATGCGAATTGTTGGTCGCACGTCGGCTAGTAAATGGACAGACTCTGTGCAAATTTTTGGAATAAAAGACCATACCGTGTAGCATCAAGACTTTTTGAAAACTACCATAGTAACTTTTCTAAAATATTTATTCATAAATTCAGATTTCTCCGCGTCAATAGTAAAATAACATATTTTTTCTCTCTTTAGAAAACTCTATCACCGAAAGTTTTAGTTTAAAACCATAACTTAGAGTCTCCGATACTCAAAGAAGCCAGACTTTAATCTCATTTCCATGTATTCCATTGAAATAAAGCTGGAAATAAAACCCTGTATAATTTTAATTCACTAGTTTCTGACATAAATTGGCTAGTAGTTCTCGTTCGGATGCAAATTGCGGATCGTTGGAGGCGTGCGAGCTTCGAGCTGCGAGCCGACGGGTAATCGAAGTCGGCTCGTATTCGATACTGCAACAGGATCGTTCCGATTGGCTTGTGTCATGGAATACCTATACGTATAATTGATACTGCAGACAGCTAAATTAATAGCACTGACTGCGGGTACAGATAGTAACATTTAATTGAATTGGCCAGTAAATTTCTTTTTAGAAAGTGTAGTAATAAGCACAACAGTTGATTCCTCATACTTCTGCATATATGGACCTTATTCTTCTTTAAGCCTCAATCTCATCTCCTGGGAAGGTAAATACCCGGAGTTTCGATGTGTGCCTTGGAATCCTCTCCTTTGTTACTCAAGATTTGCCACCGAGGGGGTTATAGTGGGTCAAATCTCATATAATCCTATCTTCTCTCCAGTAGCAGGGTATCCAGGCAACGAATAAAAAAGCCTCATCAACAGTCAGTTTTACTGTTTGTCCAATTTGATTGGGTTTCAATGAATCGTATAACTACAAGATATAACAATACGTATATCGTATTTTTGTAAGTTCGAAAGCATCTTGTCGACTAGTAATAATGTGGAATTTATCATACGATATATTTCACCAGCGGGAACCATAATACTAGGCCTAAGTTTGAATTACGAGGAATCAATAAAGTACAGACGAAGGCCGTATTCTCATAATGCCTCTGAATCACTTCATTTATCCTCAACTGACTGCTTTATACGGAGGTCGCTTTGGGAATCTTTTAGGGAGTTAATATCGTTACTGACTATTCAGGTGCCGATGTAATCCTTTCTGTTCGAAGCTAATTTCTTGTTTGTAAAGCTCCTTTGTGAGTCGATTTGAATTTCGCTGTCTTTTGTTGAACAGAGTATTACGTCGATTGTTCCTTGATCAGTTTGTAACTGCGAGGGCTTTGATTGTGTTGGTAAATTTAACAATAAAGACATTGTAATTCAGACGTTGCCTTAATTGTAAGCCAATTTTGTAGCGTCCATATTTGTTATGGTTAAAATCCAGCGTCGGATGTTCATTGCTCATTTGGTAAATTGTAATACGAAGATTAAAAGCAAAATTTCAAGTTTCTTTAAAATTAGTATTTTATACACGATGACGTGAATAATCTTATCGACCTGCAGGGAATCCTTTTTCGGTACTTAATGTAATCCGAGCCGTTTGCCGATAAACGGTTGATTTGCTTATATTCACATGTCCACATACGGTACTGGCGACTGATAAAAAAAAACAAAATTAGCAAAAATTCAATGTTGTTAGGACAGGAGCGGAGGCGGAAAGATGTGATGTCCTGTTCAGGAGCATCGATTGGCGTTATTGCGTATAGCTTCGCGACTTTATGCCTTGTGGTAAATGTGTTTGGGTTGAAGTTTCTTCGGTCGGGGGTTAAGTTAGGACGTTAGGGGGTTCGGTTGATGCGGGGGCTGACACGCGGCCAGCCGGCACCCGCAGTGCCGCGCCGCTCGTCGGCTAGACTACACGTGTGTGTATTCGCGCGGTGCGTTTTGTAACATGCGAACAGTTGCGGTAGGTTTCGCGTGAGCCGCGATCGCTGCCCATTTACATATGTCCGTGTCCTTTTTTTATAGTATCGTGTAAATTCAGTGGGATAGTGTCGTTTCTACAGTATTTACTTAATGTGAATCCAGTTTAGTGATTAAAACGGGAGTCCGGCGTAATTGAGTGTTTAATAGGCAAGTTTGCGGTTAGCAATGATAATGCAAATGTTCGTATTTCCACATAACAAAATGTTATTTTTAATTATTAATTCTCAGGATAATTATTTCATATTAGGTTATTATAACACAATGAATAATACTTGTTTAACTGTTTTAAAACAACTGTTTTTCGGAACGTTTTTCCGTGAAAAAGTTTATCTGTCTCGACTTATTTACAATTGATGCTGTAATATAAAAACAATTGACATTCGAGTAAAAATAATGCAGAATTTTTTAACTTTTGCACAAAAATGCAAACTTTTTTTCGTGTTGTAATCTTCTCGACATTGGACATCGGTATTTGGGCGCAGGCAGACTTGTGAAGCCCGACTCGTGTTACTAACAGATATTTTCTTAATTAATTGCTTGTTTGACGTGAGGTTGGTTTGTACTGTCGTTTTGGTATCGGGGATTCCGACTTTATTGGATTGCTTCGGAGCTTTTTTAGTACAAAATCTTAAGGTTTTTATTCGTAAATACTGCGGTTACATTTATTATAGAGCTAAATTTTAATATTCTCTTTGGTTTATTCGTTTTTGTAACTATTCAAAGTAATTTTACTACTTCGTAGATTTTTTTTATGTTCCTAATTATTTAGTCATCCTTTCTTGGTATAGACTTAAATTTAAATGATTATTTAAAGTTATATCTTTGTTAAATTGAAATAAATTTAAGGCGCTCAAATTTTTTTAGGAAATTCAGAAAGTTCTACTCTTAAAAGACCTATCATCATCATCTCCTCCTCCTTATCCTATTCCCGTAGGGTCGGCGCACCGGGTTTCGTCCTCCAAATAACTCTGTCATCCGTCATCTCAGTCATCACTCCCTTCTTGATCATGTCACCTTTCACGCAATCCATCCATCTCTTTCTAGGTCTACCACTACCGGTGTACCTCCACATTCATAACTAACGTCCTTCTTGTTACATGCGATTCATCCCTTCTTATAACATGCCCATACCAAGAGATATTTATACTTCTTAAAAGACCTATCAATGTTTTAAAAAAAAGTGTTGGCTGTAATTTTACTTTTTCAATATGTTGATTACACGTAAATGAATTATATGGCTATCTCTTTTTGTTTATTTTTAAACTGTATTGTGAACAAATGTGTCGTTATCTGCATTGACAGTTGTGACATGTATAAAGTTTTCCTTGTTAACTGACTACTGTGTTGGTAATTACAAGTACTTATAACTATATTTAAATACAATATTTCTTTAGCTATTCTTTAACGACGACTCGCTCTAGTGCTAAATTAGGAAGTCGATACTATCCCTCTGTTCTTATCTCCCTCGTGTAAGGTAGGTGTACCAGATTTCGTCCCACGAATCTATCTCTGATAAATTAGGCGGTAATTTAGTATAACTTTCGTAGTAATTATTATAAATGCGTAAGTTTAGATGCATGGATGTTTGTTAGAGTTGGCCTAAAATGCTGAACGAATGTCGATGAAATTTGGTATAGATGTAGAGGACACTTTCGAAGAAAGGTGAGCTACTGGCTTTTGTTTTTGTTTTTTTTTTAATTACACGCTAACGGTGTCGCGGGCAAAAGTCAGTCATTATAAGTTAAATCGAATCCCAAGAAAAACTTACGACTTTCAAAATTCCCCCTTTGTATAGATATATCTGTCGATTCCGTAAATGAGGTAATCCTTCACATTCTGTGCCACCCTAATTGTGACAGGTTACAGGCTGGTTGTAGTGACGCATCTGTCACGAAAGAGGTCAGTTATGTTAGCTCTGTCAACAAGTTTGTGGATATTCAGAGTTATTTTAATTGCTATTTATGCAGTCACTTTGTGGTGATTTCTACTAAATCTACAATAACAGACGCCCTCTGCTACCATTTTATTAAAACTTTTAAGTGATAACTAAGTAGGATAAGAAAGTAATATTTTGAAAAAAAAAAGTAACCACCCATTTATGCTCTAGAAATGAAAAACGAAAAGAGCCTTGTGTAGTTAGACAATTTTTAAGGCTTGTTTGTATTTACTTACATAGTAAGGGAAAGTATTATATGAAGTACCTTAAAATAGAGTTATTCGAGAGTATGTTATTTATTTCATTGTAACAAACAATGCGCGCTTAAAAAACTATTCAATTAAAACAAAAAGCGTTCGCGTGCCGCTGTTAATGTCGGGGGAATCTGGATCATATATTATTGGGCAATAAAAACTATAATTGTGTGAACAATTTTCACATGTGGTAGCTACTGGTCGACATCTATCTAACCCCTGCTGTGGGTCGTTGACCCCGCCGATATTGTTGCATTACCCCTTTTTATTATGCACTGTACTATTTATTATTAGCTAATGTATCGATGAATCATTCATGATTAAGCCGAGGTGGTCACAGTGTAGACGAATTACAGCTGAACTCTATTACTTTATAATTAGTTACTTCGTCAGAAGAGTGTGTTTCATGGGCATGTGGCAGTGATGTTTTTTTTACTGCATTGGCATAAAATCAAACTGAGAATTTACGTTACTCTAACCGATTATTATTGCTTACAATGTCATCAAGTCATCAAGTCACAAACTGTCTTATTTCTTGAAAGAAAAACAGCTAATCTCTCAAATTTTTTAAATGGCCTTTCTACATTTGATATACTGTGTCAGGGATTGTACCTCTGCGCTCCGGGGCAGCGTAGGCGCAGTAGGCGTGATCGTTGCGGATACGGACACAGTACACGTTCCGCTTTCAATGCAAACCGCAAATATAAATGTTTTATGTGTATTTGTGTTGTACCACGCTTGTTTGTTTACGAGAATTGTATTATGTGTTAACTTGTTTATTTTTATTAATTGTAGACTAGCTGTTCCTCGCGACTTCGACCACGTGGAATTAAAAAAATATAGCCTATGCTACTCACAGATAAATTACCTCTCTGATGGTGAAATAATTTTTAAAATCGGCCCAGTACTTTTTGCGTGATTCAAATACATACAAAAATACAAATCTTTCCTCTTTATGATATTAGTATAGATTTACGCATCGAATCTTTGATAATTTCAATGTTTTCACAACCGAATTATAAAATTCCCTTTGATGAAGCGTATGTAGTTATAATGTAGCTTTTTAATGCTGAAAGAATTTGTGAAATCATATTTTGAATGTATTAATACGAGCTTTCGCCCGCAATTCCGTCCATGAAGAATTATGAAAAAAAACTAAGTAGCCTATGTGTTCTTCCAGACTATCCTTTACATTTATGTCAAACATCGACATCCGTTCACCAGTTTCGGCAACAAACTCTAACAAACATCCATCCATCTATCTAAACTTTCGCATTTAATATTAGTAAGACTAGCATAGATATTTGTGCTTATTCAGTACTAATAAGAAGGTTTTCGCCTTTTCCGCTATATTTTAAGTCTCCTATCTCGTAAGGTCCATGTAAGAGAGTAATATAATAATGCTATGACTAATAACAATTATTTCTCGTTTCCCATGTCGTGTGATGCATCTAAGCGTGAAAAATGATTTTTTAATTAAAACGGAGGGCGACGTGTTTTTGTTCTTGGAGAAACTTAATTATTCTCAATGTATCTCGTTCTTTTGTGGCTATAAATGAGTTACTCGTAATAACCTTCTGGATTCTTCCAACGCTTAATTTCAGTTTTTCTTTGTTCGTTTAATTTTTTTTTCTGATAATAACAATGCGTGAATTTTTATGTTATCTTGTGGAAACGGTCGGGTTATTTTGATAAATGAGTTTATTTTTATATGTTTTTTTTTAAGCAGGCAAAGTTTATGTGTGGATAGCTTGCATATTTATTTGTTTACGAAAATTCTAAATTTTACAATATTTTTAACCAGATATAATAAGTTGCCACTATTTGGTGAAACCAATTTCTACACATTTATTGTTTCAGTGGTTACAGTAATATCTAGAAAAGTAAAAGAATATTAAAACAAAATAACACAATTGTTACGACTATTTACATAAGAGCCATAGATTAATAAAAGAAATTGTGTCTTGAACCTAGTTTTCTTTGTCTATGGTATACTCTCTCACTTTAAAACAATCTTTATAATAAAACTAACTGTTCCATTGCGGCCTCATCCGCAAAAATTATAAAAACCTTATTTCATTGTTTACATTCGTCAAATTATCAATTGCAAATGTCAAAATGACATGACATGATGACAAACCATGGCAAACTTGCTTCCTTGATGTTGGCAGCAACTTATCTCTTTCCCAGATTAGGGTTTTTATCCAAAATATTTACCCCCTAAGTTTAATGCCGTGAAAATATATATCCTAAAGCGTGACGTAACTGTAGGGCTTTTTATTAATAAAAGAATTATTAAAAAATAAGCGTAATTGCTGACATCTTAGGCAACAAAGAAGTGTGTGTTTACGCTTTATTATATATTAGTATAGAAGTATAGATTGTTCACTGACAATTCTTTGATTAAAATATTCCTATTAAATGACCCTTAAACGGAGGGATGGTAATCATTAATTTGACACTCTACAAAACAAGGGCTTTTCTTGTAATTCTATGGAAATTTTCCCTTGTTTGCGAAGTAAAATTAGAATTTGGATAAACTGTGGGGAGGGGAATGCTATGCTGAATATTATCTTTTTATGTTACTGAAGAATGTTTTTTTTATCAAATATTTTTTTTTGTATCCCTAAACTTATGTATATTACCTATATGTATTAATAGGAATGTAATAATTAACAAAAGACAATTTAAAGAACGAATTATGTTAAAGACTGCTTAACTCTCATGTGATCTTCAAATTAAACAATCTATACTAATATTATATTATAAAATAAGATTTGTATTTTTGTATGTATTGAAAATATATTGAAATAAAAACTACTGGGCTGATTTTAAAAATTCTTTAACCAATAAATAGCTACGTTATCGTTATAGTGCTGTATTTATTACTATTATTTCCGCGAGAACGAAGACGCGTGCAACAGCTAGATTAAAATAATTTACAATAAGTTTCCTTGTTGCATTGACACTATAATTAATAGATTTGTCTTGTGGGTAGTAGTTTTTTCTTTGAGTAATCCATTGTTTAGAATGCATCCTACCTTTTTAAATAACCAACAAAAAGTATTCTGACATATTTTTGACGTTAGCTAAATTGTATGAAGATGTAGGTAGACACGTCTATTTTAAAGAATGCTTTACGTTCATATGTAAATTTTGTGGTTGAAATTCATAGATTTTTTTAAAACTGTCATAGTATTCTTGCAGGTAGATATTCCATACTTATATATAACCGGAATGTTCCTTGGAAAGTTTCTCTCTTAATCTGTATGTATTTCTATACTATTTACACTAATGTTATAAAGAGGTAAGATTTGTATTTTGTATGTATTGAAATAATTAAAAAACGACTGGGCTGGTTTTTTAAATTCTATCGCCATTAAAAAGATTTAATTTTTTAATTATTTGAAAATGTTAATTATTATTTATATTAAATTTACATTTACTAATTGTTACTTAAATTCTAAAACATCTTTTGTCACTTACAAAAGGATTGTAACGAAGTATTGGGGAAGGAATTGGCTCCTGTGACACAGGGCAACCTACTACAGGAGCCAAGGCTTCCATGAAAAAAAAAAAAAGAAAAAAAAAAATTATTTCACGCGGACGAAGTCGCGAGCAACGGCTAGTTGTTAATAAGTTTACTATACTCGTAAATGTAATGCCAAGGTGTCATAACAGATACTAACTAAAATTACTATGTTTTACATATCTAACACAATTTTGTAGGGAAAGCGAGACTCGGCCACTCTTTTCTATTTTTGTGGGATTTTTTATATCTCAAATTTTCATAGTAACAGAGTATTGTCTATACAATACTCGATTCTATAATCGAGAACTTTGACTTCGTTAAGTCATGTGCTCTATATTTAGGAGCTGACTCAGCTCTGCTGAGACATTTGACATTGTTCGACATCGAATGTGGGAAAATATTTAGTTAAATATGTTTTGACCTATTTATAAAGCATGGATTTATATTTGAGTAAGTTCTCCTTTGATTTGTAAAGTTCCTTATCATATTCACATGAATTCGATATCAAACCTGTTTTAAAAAAGGTACGTACTAAATACAGGTTGTTTAAGAACTACAAGGTTTTCTAATAATAAAGTTAAAAGATTACAATAAATGCTGCCACATGGGTATGTAAAGTTAACCATCCTGGTATGTTTGATTTTCTATAACTTGGTATA
>LD688946.1:3046517-3059814 GCA_003118335.3 Papilio memnon
CTCTACCACTGTTAAGCTTCTCGGTATCTGCAGTTTGTCTAGTGTTGTGTGTATGGGCATGGATGATTACCTCAGCAATCTAGCCTATTGTCATTCTCTTTACAAAAAAAAACTTTTAAAATAATATCGCACTCTTCACAGGCTACTATAAATCCTATGTTTACTGTGAAAATTTAAACGTTACTTTAATAGAAATTATTAATATTTCTTGGCTCATATAAAGTGTTTAAACGTAGTTGAGGTAAATAGCCCAGTAGTTGACGTGTCAACTTTAACTTCTCAGAACTAGGCAGCGCGCGTCGGAACGCTTTAGAAATCTTTATCTCGAGATGCTGCCGCCGTCGAGATTCTTCCGGAAAGTTGTCCTTACAGTACGGCTGCCATGAACAATGCGAGTTAATGGCGGCCGCAGGTCGATTCATGTTGGATCGCCGTGTACAGTAGATCAAAAGCACACAAATAAACATTTGGAGTTAAATAGACGATCGACTTCTAAATTCATTGATGAACTCATTTCTTTTATTCAAGTTTTGTCATCGGGTCTCTTATTAAAGCACTACTTCCACTAACGAATATTGACAATCAGCAGATGTAACAGTTGAGAAAGTTGCTTCAGTTAATTATTGAAATCTAAAATCTATTATAGCATATTGTCCCAATCTTACTAATGTTATAAACACAAAAGTTTAGATAAATGGATGGATGTTTGTTAAAGTTTACAGATCTTGATGAAATTTGACATAGATAAGCATAGTCTGAAAGAACACATGTGCTACTTGCTTTTGTTATTTTCAATTCCACGCGGACGGAGTCGCGGGCGAAAGCTAGTATCTTTCATGTATGAAAACTCATATTGTGACAGTTTTAAAGTATCCACAGCTAGTATTGGGTGTGTGCCAACTGGAAACAACTGTTATTTTTCCGTTCTACAAACAACTATATCATTTTATCACTTGTGACATAATACATTATAATTTATTTGTTTTTCCCGTATGTTAATGAATGCGTTCCATATAAAGACAAATNNACATGCGTAACGACTCGCAACATCGCACCGTTTGATGTCGCACGGCTTTTGATTTAAGTTCTAATTGCCTCTGACGTTTAGAAATACTCTATTTTAACGTACGCTTTCGAAATACGTCCCTATTTGACTAATTAGTCTAAGTTAACTATTTATTTATTATCGTAGAAGAGTTTGACAAAGTCCTATATTTTCCAAATAATCAAAACATTAATAATACTGAAACCGTAGCTGGGAAACTGGACATAAGTCCATTAATTTAAAATACGTACGTGAATGTTTATAATCCCAGAAAAAATTAACGAGATTACAATCATAACTTTTTGCTCTTGATAGCTTCATCGTATTTTAACGAACTCTTAGACTTCAAGGGGCGGAATGGTTTGAAAATGATTGTGTTTTTTATAAACAGCAGGACCCGAAAGTTTTCAAAACATAACTTAAATATAGCATATTAAGGGGGAGTTATGTGTTTACATAGGCCGCTCTGTAACGCTTTTGTACTTCGAATCTATTTGTCACGGTACTTAACCATTTTTAATGATATACATGTTATGTCTAAATTTTGTAAAGTTATTTTACGAGTAGTATAAGCTCTTTTTTTTAATATAGGAAATAAAAGATTATTAATAATAAGAATAAGTTAGTCTAGTTTAATTTAAACTAACAGTTAAAAAAGTCATTACCTAAAATCCTTAACTAAAGTCGAATTTAAAACGCTATTTGAAAAGGATTGCCACATTCACTTTTTTTCATAAATACTTAAAATTGTGTTTTCATTCTAATAAAATATTTAAACATAAAATGCGATAAAGCAAAAGGTTGACAAAATATACATCGGCGTTGCTATTCAAATAAACGTAGCGAGGGGTGTGCCGACTGCCGACCCCATTCGTAGCATATTTTTAAAAGATTCGGGCACCGCCGGTAATTGAGTTAATGGACTTTGAAATTTCATCTCTAATTGCTTCGCATTCTCTGATACCGCTTCAAACGAATCGCAAATTGAGTTTTGATGACGAACGTTATATTTCTTGATTTCACCTTTTTTGCTTCGAATGTTATATTTTAAATTATTCTTATTTCAAACAAATTGTTGCTCGCGACTTCGTTTCCGTGAAATTAAATGTCTTATTATGTTACTCCCTGATAACGTAGCTTTTTAATAGTGAAAGATTTTTGAAATCGACTTAGTAATTTTTGAGTTATTTCAATATATAGAAAAATCCAAATCTTTCTTCTTTATAACATTAGTATATACATTGTTCGTACTCTATTATATGAAAATATGTATATATTATAATTTCAATTTTTAATCTAGATTTTAAAAATGACGGTAGCTGCATATTTTAAAGTTTTATATTAACCCATGAAATTAAAACAGTTGTCCGGAAACTTTGACTTCAAGTTAGTTAAGTCTTCTAACTTTAAAGTGACATTATGGTGATTCTTGTGACTTGGTATGCATCATTTCTAGTTATTCTCTCAGCCAAAGGAAATATCCGACTTCGAATGGAGCGGAAATAAGTTTGCGACAAAGATAATAGTATCTTGCTTTCTGATCTACATATTCAGATGACTTACGCTATTATGAAGAATTTAGTTTGGAAAATTTCCTACCTTAAAACACAATGTTCATGTCTTACTTTGTCTTATTTTATGCAACTACTTTCGCTATATGCACAGTTTGTTGGCCTATCACATCCAAATATGTAAGCGTTTATTCTATGGACTTCCACTGCATTATTATTCTTCCTTAGAAATTCTGGTTCTTCATTTCTATGGTTATTCTTTTTATAGGATTCTATGATTACTCCATAAATAAAATTAAGCATTGAGATATTCTATCTATTCTATGAGTATAGGAAATTCATGAATTAATGTCCTTATTTCCAACATTGAATATTGCATTGGAGACGACGATTTCCTATTTTGAACGTCTCGTGCATTCAATACCGCAGAGCTGCTTTATCATTTATGTATAAAGCAGCTGAAATCACTTAATCTCATTAGTCTCAATATTCACTAATCTATAACAAAGGAATACCTCGATCTTAATTTATCTTATACTAGCTGTTGCTCGCGACTTCGTCCCCGTGACGTTAAAAAAAAATTATAATAAATATAGCTTATGTTACTTACTGATTCCGTAGCTTTTTAATGATGAGATTTTCTGAAATCGGCCCAGTAGGTTTTGAGTTATTTCAATACATACAAAATACATTATAATATTAGTATAGATTTACTTGATATTGCCATAACAAGTAAGTCACTATATTTTTATAGTTTTAAAATAAATTCTGCACTAAATTTGTTAAGCTATTATTTACTCAATACAAAGAGACTCGTGTAGAATGCTACCCAAAGTCTTTAACTCCTTATATCTCTATGTATGTAAATATTTTTTTGTTTATCACTTGTACATATGTCTGTGCAAGATACGTTGATAGAGGTTTACGCTAAGCGCAATGTGCGCTCGGCCACCTCAAACCCGGTGAAGCCGTAAATGCTTCTTCAAGGCAAACAGTGGCAAATCAGTCACAAAAAAACAATACGTTGAAAGTGTCCAGTGACATCAGTTCTTATTAGTGCCATTTTTATAAAGAACGTGAGAGTTTACATTTTCCTACCCTTCAACTGCAGGGGTGCTCTCAATCCGCACGTATTTTTTTATATTGTGAGTGAAATTATCGTTAGCGCCCTGCTGGGGTTGTTATTGAATTCAACCCTTGTTTGAATTTTGCCCCCATACGAAATTGTGTGTAAAAAGAGCACTTTTACAAATAGGCTTTTCGGGTCTCGGATTTTGCTGGGGATCATTTCAGTTTACGTGAATGGATTTTAGACGTGATTTATTCTTTATGTGAATGCTAATTTGTGGGAAACACTTTTATAAACGCGTGTTTAATAGTATAATGGTCAATTTCAAATGTTTTCTTCTAGTTGAGAATTATAAATGAGGCGAATGTATTGTAATGTACTACAGTGGTGTATTCTCAGTCTCAAAATAGATTCGTGCAGTTTAACATCATTGAACACCATATTTGAAACATACATTTAGGCTAACTATAAGCAACGTATCTACAGCTATCCCTTTCCTGGCACTCCAGGCGACAATGTAAGTACAGTCAGGGAAACTGGCGGTATTTCATTTTAAAAGTACGAAGTACGAAAAAAAATCATTCAGTGATACACTATGGATTTCATTTTATTATTATCCCTTCGTTTGCGCATCTCACTACTATCTTATTGGTTATTTGTAAGAGGCGGGGTTTGTATCGTTGCAATGAACATGGCATTTTTTTCTTAAATGGAACACCGCTGGCTTCCTCGACTGTACCTACGTCTCACATACAGTCATTAATTTAATAACAAACAATGCACTATAGGACAGAGGGTGACTGATAGATTTCACGCCGACACTAAGTGCATATATTGCATCATAGCAATAAGAACCCCCTTGTGTACATGATTCACCCCTCTGCATATGGAGGGTGGACGATTACGCACATGCTGTTTGATGGACTATAATGTGTCTATTGCGTGTTGCGTTGGTGCAAAATTTAATTGATTATAATTTTATATTGTTTTGTTATTGTAGTATCTATTTACGGTCGTTTATGATTATTTATAAAGATCCGTTAAAATGTTGTGATAGAGATGACAGTAACTTATTATATACTAGCTTTCGCCCACAACTCTGTCCGCGTGGAATTAAAAAAAAACAAAAGTAAGTAGCCTATGTGTTCTTCCAGACTACATTCTACATCTACGCCAAATTTCATCGAGATTCGTTCAGCCGTTTAGGCTACAAACTCTAACAAACATCCATCCATCCACCCATCCAAAGTTTCGCATTTATAATATTAGTAAGAAGTAACAAGTAAGATTAGAAAGATAATATAATAATTAAATGTTTTTTGTTTGTAAAAGGCGATTGAAAATGAAACCTTTTATCCGTCAGTTAGGTAGATTTTCCTTTGTAGTTATATTTACAAGTTCTTTTTCTAAATTGTAACGTATAATAAAAATGGTATAGGTAAGGAAAACATAAAAGCATTCTCCCCGGCAAGCTGGTTGTTATTTTTAGCGATTCCCCGGGGACACCTGAGCAAATTTCTTTAACCCGGTACAGCGTACTCTACCAAAGAGCGCTTTTATGTCGCTCTTTGGCTTACGTTCAGATGTACTTTAACAGTGCATTTATAATATCCGTTTTTTAATTAAAAATTACCTTACTTTGGAGCGTTGTCTATTTTTAAAACTTTACTTATCCAACTTAATTACTTAGTAAGCGGAGTTGGGTGCTAAAAGTTGAAGTTGGACGTAAACGTGCCGCCGAGTTCGCACATTTCACCCTTCAATTATGCAAATTACAAGTCTTTATAGTGCGGACGCGATGTCGGCCGCTACAATACAGCGCTCCAACTTAGAATTTAATGGCGTTTACTCGCTTGTGGATACGAATATTGGATTCTGTTAGATGTTCTATAATATAGTTCATCATCATCACCAGCTCACTATACTTCCCCACCGAGGGGCTCGGAGCCCTACAATTAGGGTGACTAGGCCATAGTCAACCACGCTGGCCAAGTGCGAGTTGGTTGACTTCACACATGTCATTGAATTTCTTCGCCGATATGTGCAGGCATCACGATGTTTTCCGTCACCGTAAGAACGTCGGGTAAATTATGTACATATGAAAATTCGAAAAATCGAAAATCACATTGGTACATGGGGGCGGGATTCGAACCCAAGACCTGTAGATTACAAGTCAAGTGCTTAAACCACTGAGCCACCGACGCGCTTTCTCTATAATATAGTTGCGTTAATGGAATTAGTAAAATGTCTTATGCGTGTAAGCGATATAAGAACTAAGTCAAGCTAGGTCGTTATTCGCGTGATTTAATCGAAAGAAATGGTTATTTCTAAATGTTTGTAAAAAAATATTTTTAATTCATTAACGATATATGTTGCCTATTTTAAAGAAGGTTGCAAATGAGTAGCGGATGTTGTTAGATCCGATGCCTATGAAAATTCGCAACGCCACAAGAACCACAGTTTTTTAAGGGAGGAAACGTTCTTTTTTTTTGAAGGCTACTCACTCGTGATTATTTAGAGACCGATAAAACAGGGTATTCCAGACCTTCCACAGTCTATGTTAGGTGAATCTAAGTTTAAATAGACTGTTATAATCTTCTATTGCTGTATATCCACTAGGTTCTTGTCCGTTTGTACACAATGCAATGTTTTTAATTCTAATTCCTGTCATATACAAATGTTGACAGTACATCAAAAATTCAAAGCTGTATTAATTCCAGAAAATTGCCACTTTAAAATAAAATAAAAAAAGTAATTCTCAGAAGCTCGTCGCTACTTATGAAGCGTAAAGCGTGCGCCTGTCAGCGAACAATGGCGTCTGATTTGCATCGACTTGCCTCTTGTTCCTCCGTGAATCATTTGCTCTCTAATTGCTGTGTGAACTCCACAATGGTCTTAAGACACTTTTCCATCAAATGTATGATAAATTATCTTCTTTATAAAACCACAATAAAACTCAACCATTCGAAAAAAAATAAAGATCAAATAAGAGACGTAACTGTCTTCGGGTCGATTTATTTAAGTCTTCAGACATTTTAATAAAGTATTTAAATATAGGCTCAACATTCTGAATGTGATAAATGTCATAACTGCCTCTATGTCTAGGTTTATCATCTCCCTGTCCTCATACAACTTCCGTAAGTGCACCAGGTTTTGTCCTCTAGGTTAATCTATCTTCTCTTAAGAGAAAATAAAATTTAAATTGAAAATCTAAATAATGCAGTGAAAATTTTGTAATAAACTGTAAGTTTAAAGGATTAAAACAAAGTTTGCGAGTATCCAGCGACAGTAATGCCGACGCTCGCTTTACATCAAGTGTCCCGTCGCGTATACCAGTCGGAATTCACCAAGTTATTATAAACTATGTACAAAACAGAATTAACGTCAGTCAAGCTGTGTTTAAAGTTAAACTGATGCCATTCGCTAAAGTTACTATTGGTTTTGACTGCCGAAACATTTCTACAAATCATTCTTTAAATTACAAAAGTAAATTAAAATGTAATTTATATTTAAACAAAACGTGCATTGAAAATTGACTAACACACTATCTCGTTCATTTTCGATAATAATCCGAACCATTGGGTTATCTCTAACAAAATCAACAGATAGTTGAGTTAGTCCATTGCGCTCGTTCAAAGCCAATGGACCGTGAACCAGTGCAAACCCTTGCTCTGCCCCCTTTACGTGTCTACAAACTCGACAGACAAACTGTTTCAGCTAGTTGCCGACCAATTTGAATTAGTCGCTCCAAGTCCCTCAGACTTGGCATTTGCATAAATAGTTATTGTTGGAACTATTTGATATAAACTTTTGTTGAAATATTTTCATGATTACGTAACTAGTGTAACGTACAGTTGCGTAAATTCGCAGTGTTCGACTTTTATAAAAATTATTCCCTGCAATGCAAACTCCGCGTCTTCTTAAGAGTACGCGCACACCTTAGACTAAACTAGCTTATATGAAGCTTATATGGAGCTACGCACACTACTCGATATTTAGTTGTATAACTAAAGAGTTGAATTGGCTGTGAAACAATCGACAATCGCACAACAGTTTTACGATAGTTAGTCAAAGGTGTGTACACTCTCTAAAAATGACCAATTAGGTAGCATTCAGTTGCGCAGACGACAATACAATATTCAAAATCAACTATCTGTCTACTAGTTGCAAAATGTTGCGTCAAAACACACTTAATCTTAGTTAAAACTTGTCGATGAATTTTGTATCTCTTATGTCACTATGTCTGAAATTAACTTTTTTTTCTAACCGCGCAACATTGGATATCAAGTGAAATCAACTTTGATGAATATAATTTGACATAACTCTTTCCAGTTGAATAGTCAAGTTAGTGGCTTTAGTGTAAGCTTCTACTGAAATTATAAAAATATGACCATCTCTCTCATACTCCCCGAAGGAACTGAGATAATGATGTTTTGTTACGAAAGCGGAAAGCAAAAGATTAAATTGTTCGACCGTTCATAATACGATTTGACAATTAATGCTTGTTACATTTTTTTTAATGTTCACAAGCGTTGGATTACGAACACCGATGACGCTTCTTGTCTATACCGATTTATTTTATTTGACTAACTGTATACTGGTTAACATTAGCTTGTTTTGAACTTTGATTAAAATCAAGTAGGCAGTTTTATCTATTTCAAAATAAATTTACAAGCTCTAAAATAAAATAAAAACAATTCTGCGATACACATTTGAACCCAAATTAATGGTTTTTGATGAAAGATTTTCGTTTTTACTTATTTTTTACGCTTCAAAGTTAAATCCGCTTTGACGTCTATCATTTTTTTATTGCAAACTTATTTAATTACTATAATGTCCTTTGAATTAAACATCGGAAGGGAATCGCCGGGTTGCTTTAAAAGCGCGATGGCGGGAGTTGAAATTCGTTTTCCGATCTCACCCCTTCAGGGTAAATTAAAAAAATGCCATCGCAGCATTCAGTTTGATGTATAAACTTTTAGCTGTAGGGGTTCTTTATATTGTTATTTTTTGCCTCTAAGTTTATTTGGTCATCAACGTGGTTATGCTTAACCATACATAACCGTAAATGTACTTTATTGTTTTACTGACAAGATCGCTTTTAGCATGTGTACGCTGTTTCAATAGCTATTGTCAAAAATATGCACCGGCCGCTAATCACAGTATAAAAGAGTTGAAGTATGTTTAATCTATACTTAATATTATAAAGAGGAAAGATTTTTAATTTTTGGATTTTTGTATGTATTGAAATAATTCAAAAAGTACTGGACTTATTTCAAAAATACTACGTTATCACTGTGTAACATAGGTTACTCTTTCTATATTTTTTTATTCCACGCGGACAAAGTCGCGTGCAACAGCTAGTCTAAAATGTATGGGAAGGTCTAAATATTTAACTTATTAATTCATATCAATTGTCATGCTTTGATTTATGTGTCCTTTATGGTAACCGGAATTTTGTCATTTACGCCCTCAGTGTGTATTGAACGGGAAATTGAATTAAAATCTATCTATATTGAATTCGGCGTATGAGTTTAAGGAAGTGTTTAAAACCCAGACTATTTGAATATTTTAGTCGCTATCTGCAGCCGTCACCCCCTACGCAAATCGATGGAGGGTGGTTCAACCCCTCTAGCGTTCTGTTGAAGGGTTTTTTCTATCATTTTGTTTACCATGGAATTAATGAAAAACGTCCATGCCTTACCGTCTACATACATACATTCGTCTGCGTAAATACTATATACATATATGCATGGAGCACATCCCGGTAAACCGTCAGTTGTTTTTGTTAATTTGTTCCATTAATAAAAGATTAAGGGCCAGTCCCACCACTGATACCTTAAAAATGTCAGCACTGTAAGTTATGGACGCATCACATATAACACGTTCGATTGTTATCAGACAATTTACAATTTGGTGGGACAGGCACTAATAATGGTAAATTATAGTGCAAAAGTGTTTTGTATTGTTTGATGGGCTGTTCCAAGCGGACTATCGACCATATTGATAGTTTACTAAAGAAATATACTTTCTAGAGTATCCAATACCAATCCATATATGCATAAATGTAAAAGATGTATCACGATCGAGTCAAATAGACGTCTGGGGTCTCTGCCTACCCTTCTAGGTTACGGATGTGAGCTTTGTTGTTGTATATTTAGCTAATAAATATAGTAAAAATAGTATGCCTCTTTTTATAACATTTTAAATGATCAATGTATATATAATATCATAAATAACGGAATTATATAAAGCTAACTATTTGCGTATTAAGGTAAAAGCTTTTGAAATTGAAAATGCAAATTTGATGGCCACATACGAATTTTGTTAATATTTCAAATGAAGAAGCGTTTTGCAATGTATTTGCAAATTAAATTTTGTATGCTTATTATAAAACTAGCTGTTACCTTGCGGCTACATCCGCGGGCAATTTTAATTTTTTTTTCATTGTTTACCTATATTTGTCAAATATTCAATTGCAAATGTCAAAATGACATGACATGATCACAAACCATTGCAATCTTGCTTCCTTGATGTTGGCAACAACTTATGGTCTCTTTCCCACATTAGGGTTTTTATCCAAAATATTTAAGCCTAAATATAATGGCGTGAAAATATATAGCTTAAAGCGTGACGTAAGTGTAGGGCTTTTTATGAAAAAAAGAATTATTAAAAAATATACTGTAATTGCTGACATCTTAGGCAAGAAATAAGTGTGCGTTTACGCTTTATTAGTATAGATTTGTATTTCAACTGTAAATAAATTATTGAGACTGGAATTAATTTTCTTTGCAATTCAATACAATTGCTTCAATAAATTTGCTTGAAAATTTTGCAGCTATTGTTTGGCGATGGCATTAACAATAAAGATCTGAGTGTGATAGACAAATTTGTTACGAAATTAAACAAGAATGTTCATATGCAACATAGATAACCACATCAAGAAGAATCCTAAGAAGATTATCTAGAAGAATATGTATACAATTTCTGTATTTTTTAAACATTGGAAAAGACAAAGCCCACAAAGGTGTTCACCGTAAAATATAACGTTGCTCGCTCTATTGCCACTGAAAGGATATTTTTGTAGTGAGTATTACATTCTATAGAATCCAATAAAGCTCTGAGAATGTCTTTTATCCTGTTATCTGTTGTTTGATGTAGAAACATCGTTATTGGCTGTATGTGTGTGTATGTGTTGTTTCCTGAAGCATACTATAGTTATTTAAATCATTACAAGAAAAGGTAAGTCATGTTAAGAAGATATGTGTCCTAAAGTTAAATGAAAGATGACCGATGATCTGGTCAAGGCTACGGGAGTATCTTGGATGCGAGAGGCACAGGACCGTTCGTCGTGGCGATCTTTGGGAGAGGCCTATGCCCTGCAGTGGCCGTCATATGGCTGAGTACTGATACTTAAAATTTGTTAAATACTGTTACTATCATACTTCATACTTCATACTAATATTATAAATGCGAAAGTTTGGATCGATGTTTGTTAGAGTTTGTAGCATAAACGGCGAAACGGATCTGGATGAAATTTGGCATAGGTGTAGAGGACAGTCTGGAAGAACACATAGGCTACTTGCTTTTTTTTTTTATTCCACGCAGACGGAGTCGCATGCGAAAGCTAGTAAGAAATGTTTCTTAAATTATATTAATTTAAATATGTTGAATTTAAATATAGGAATCTAGGTATTATTTTGTAAAACTCGAATAATTTCTTTACATTTTTCGATTCTCTCTAAAGAGAGTATAAAATTTTACATCGGTCTTATCTGGGAATAGAAGTTTCCCGGGGGCTATATTTTCCTACACATTTATCTTTTTTGCTGGATACTTGCTACTAGCTACATAGTTTACATAACGTTCTGCTATGAATATATGATGATATGTTGAAGATCGCAGCACCTTTTTTTTAATTACAGTTAATTAAAAATATTATAGTAAAATTTTCGAGCATACAATATGCATTTTAGATACGTGATACGTTCGTTTTAAAATATTATTACGGTGAATTTTAATAATGAACATATCTAATAATGGAGGGACTTGAGGGGATATATTTTCTATTTGTAGAGATTATACCATAGCCTGTTAACACTCTACAAGAATTTAAAAAAAAATAAGCTATGTAAAAACTGATCTTGTACAATATGTTAAGAGTGAAAAGGACCATGTCAAAGATATATTTAAGTTGTAATAAAAGTAACGCGATGACCAAAACAAAGCACTAAAACTTAAATGCTGAAACACTGTAAGCTCGATTATGCGCATTAAACACTGTCCATTGTACACAATATTACACCACAAGCGATATTGATCTTTTTTGTTATTGTAATAAGGTTGTTTTTAGCTCGTTAAATTCGTTCGCTTTGTGGGAAGTCGCAAAATGTTAAAAAAAGCTTTATCTACGAGATAACGTTACAACTGTCGACTATAAAATAAAGTTTCGTTGCGATGGTTGGCCGGGACGTTGGCTTTAAATTGAACAAATGGCTCTCACTAGCTCTTCGTTTGTTTTATACATAAATATAAAGGTTATATACTTCCATTTTGTTAGTACATAGTAGTACTAGTTGGTTAACTCTCCCGTATATAGGTTTATTAATGTTATGTACCGAAATAATCTCACAAAAGCTCCTGTGTTACTATTTACGATTGATTGATTCAAATTACGTTATGTATAAAATATGATAATATTAAAAAAATACTTAGTGACTATCAGATATTTAATTGCCAGGAAGGTTAATTTTTCTTCGTATTAACGTCATAACATTACCATGCAAGCTTCATCCGGTTGAATTTCCATTACTGTTTGTCTCACGCACAGTTTTATGTGTATACATGGAAACTTGCATTATGTACACTAATTAATATTCCAACGACAATACTGTAGAAACCATATTAGCTTGTTCTTCTTATTGCTAGGTTTGTGTGAACCTTCCTCTGTTCAATTTTATTACAAAAATATAGTAAATAATTAGATATAAATGGATAATCTATCACCGCGTAAAGAGGAAAGGGAAATAAAATATTTTTTGATAAAAATTACTAATTTATAGAAAACAAATCCATAGTTATAACATTTTTAAGAAGATATCGTCGCTGTTAGTATACCTGAATAAACGTATTCTAGAATCTTCGTCGACAGCAATTCTTGTAAAGAGCAAATTGGATGACCCATCGTGCTTACCAAGATTGGTCATTAATAACTTTGCCCCCGGTAGAGGCGGGTAATTATTATTTCTCCCTATTCACGAAGAAAGAAATGGGCAAAAAAAGAAATTGTGGGATTTAGTGATGCAATAAACTATCTCTTTTTTTCTTTTACACCTCTATTTTGTCGGGCTTAGTCGTCATTAGTCCTTAATGTGTATCTAAATGTAAACAATGGCTACAAAATTATGCTATAAATACCGAATACATGGAATCTAAATCCTCGTTTCCACTAATCGTCTAGATCATTGAATACAGACGAAAATAGAAGACGTACCATAGAAACGCTTCATCAGCAATGAACCATAATTGCAATTTCGATTGGAGGAATAGCAACAAAATCTCCTAATCGTGTATATCATAATTACCCGACATTCTTACAGCGAAGGAAAACATCGTGATGCAACCTGCACATATCGGCAAAGAAATTCAAAGATATGTGTGAAGTCAACCAAT
>LD688946.1:3070711-3083421 GCA_003118335.3 Papilio memnon
CACTCCCTTCTTGATCATGTCACCTTTCACGCAATCCATCCATCTCTTTCTAGGTCTACCTCTACCAAAATCATAGTAAATCATATTTCAATATTATTTATTAGCGGTACTTTTTAATACAAAGTACATGTTGATATTCTTACAAACTTGTATACCCGTTCTGCCGCAGTTCGTGAACATTGTTTGAACACGGAACCGCAACTTTCTCAATATTTGCCGCATCTTTATTACATATTTTATTCCAAACTCCCGCTTGAAGATTTTATGGACTCCTTGTTTGAGTTGCTACGAAGGAGAAGCATATTTGTATTAAAAATAAAGGTATCAAAAAGTATGGTGGTATACAAGTAGAAATAGCACTGTAAGAGAAAATGTGGATCCGAAAAATTCATATTTTGTAGGCTTAAGTAGGAAAAAAAAAAAACGTAAAGACAATTTAAGCTTTAGCGTAAAAACAATAGGTAAATTAACTTAAGATTAGATGCAAACAACTTCATCATCTCCTTTACCTTAACCTACTCCCGTAGGGTTTTCGTCCTCAAAATCCCTTCTTGATCATGTCACCTTTCATGTAATCCATCCATCTCTTTCCAGGTCTACCTCTACCGGTGTACCTCCACACTCATAATTAACGTACGTAACTCTTGTTTGCCTGCGATTCGTCCCTTAGATTCGATTAGATGCAAAATATGCACATTAAAACTCAGTAAGAACGTATGTATTTACTCGTTTGTTTAAATCTCGCTTTTGTTGGCTTTAACTTCATCCGATTACGAGGTGGTGCGGTATAATGATGTTCTTTTCTTTACATCCAGTCTTCTGAAGCGTTATTTTTTACGAAAATGAATAGAGCTGCAGCTTAGGGTCGACGATGGTTTTTTTCTGTTATAATTATGTCTAAGAGGATTTGCTTCTTACATAGAATAATAAGTTTTTCTAAAGGCAGTGTTGTTGAATGAAAATTGTTTTTGTCCAAACGTAATTATTATTTTATCATTTCAAGTTTAACAATGTTTGCAATTTTGTCATAGTCGAAATTCAACATAACATTTAGATGTATCTACGCACATATTTTCGAAGCAATTCGTGTTTCAATACACGAATGCGCTTGTAAATATGTTTGAACGCAACACCCTATTACAAATATTTTCCCCGGGACTACAATGCAGGGAATTTGTAGATGATATGGAGTTGTACGAACGTCCCTCCCCCAGCCCAGCCTCAACTTCCCCTTCCCAGACTTGCTTGGATTCCTCCGACCTAGATTTGATTTGAGATTTCCAAACTTATCAAAAATAACTTCATCTGCGAACTGTGTTACAAAATGTTCGAGTTACGCAGATATATTTTTATCTAATTTAATATTAGACTAACAAATTTATTAGAATAGTTTCTTCATAAATAAACTACGATTCAATTTTTTTATATAAAATATGTTTACAAAAGATTTAAACGCGCTCCAACAGTTCTGCTCATTTTATTAATGCTGCTGCATAATTATATTAATAATTTTTTCGTTTTTTCAGGTAAGAGTCCAGTTGTTACCTGCATGGCATGATTAGTAGACGTGTGACTTTTTCGCTGCCACGGTAAGAGAAAACATCTAGTTACACGTTTTTTCACGACCTTGGAATTCGTCACTAATGGCCAAATCCAATTATCGATCCGAAGGTTTGTTCAATTGAGGTAAACTGCGTAATTCGATTTATAACACAATTGTTTTCGATTCTTTTTGCAATTCTTAGATCGATCGGTAGTACAATTTAAAGAAAATGTAAAATAAACATTAAAAATACTTTATGGCCGGCTTCCCAGCTACATTTAACCATCCGTTAGTGTTTTTGTTTCGATAAATTAATGAAATGCGTTTCCGAACTACGTCACTTGAGTTTTACGAATCACTACGTAATTTAATAAGTGTCTTCAGAAACCCAGCATTAGATGGATAAAGGTTGGAGACCGAATATTGTGCCCGTTAAATCATTGCAGTATGTTTTTAATAAATACATAAGTTGAATATGATTTGTGAATGTAAGATTTTCCAATTTCTCGACGTATAGCTTGTAGCTTGCTTTATCAAAAATATATAACATACAGACAGGCAGCGGTTGCCAACTATGTCACTTTATTGAGATTGCTTCGCATGCAAACTTTTATGTACACTTTAAGATTTTATTTGGTCGTATTTCATTTTGCTGGTGCATATCTATGCTTTTCTACTTTCAATTTTAAATTTCGTACTGTAACATTTATCCGTTGTTAATAGAATGGAACGCCCAATCATTCTAACAACGGGTTTATTTACTGTCACACACTCACTACACGTGCAGCGCTATGCACACATATACATTACTTCTCAAGAAGCGAGCCTATTTATTTCACAAAGGTTAGTAACGCATCTGCAGTTTGGTGTTGCAGATGTCCATGGGCGACGAACACCTCGGTGCTCCCTTTGCTCAAAAAACAACTTCCTCCTCCGAGTTGCCTTCTTTCTTTTTAGGGGTTTTTATTTACAAGCAGGTTTAATTACTAGGAATCTGAATCTAAACAAAGTTGACCTTGTTCTATATTACACATACTAATTCTTTAGTCATGTCATCGTGATTCAGTTAATTCATAAGGCAATATATATTTTAACTGCCTTTAACGGTCATCGACAATCACGAACTATTTAATAAATGTTATTTATTTTGCAAATTGCATGTATTACAGTTCTCTGCAATACTATTGTTATATTGAAATAAATGTGAAGCAGTCATGCTGACTTTAATAAGAGCGGGCGCAGACCCCATATAAGCTCATAGGAATCCAAGCGAGATTAAACAGTTGTGCGATAGTTTAGTCAAATGTTCCCGCACTCCTAATGTGAAAGCAGCAGACATGAATCCTAAGTTTTGTAGAGTTTAAAAATTATATACATATTTGATTATCGGTCACTGATGGTTTATTTGATGCTAACTGTCCTTTATAATTACTTCTAACAAAGATTATATGATATTTCAATTCTAATGAAAAGCACATGTAATATTCGTAATAAAGTCAACATTAACCCCAGATCGCTGAGTTATGGCAGCTCAATCGCGAGTAACATCTGTAGAATCTTCCAGAACAATAAAAAGTCGACCGTACCCAGCCATAAACTATCCAACGTCTTATCTTAGATGTGCAGACGCTTGCCTAGACATCTTTATTGGAACACATCTTCAACGACAATTCTATAAGATTACATTGTGTTTAGCATCTAATGATTTTATTTAAATGTCGTGTCTACATGCTTTCTATATCTTTCAATAACGTTCAGACGAATTATTGGATTTCTCTTTTATTAATTAGAGATTGTTTGAGACCTGTAGCCTAATCAGTTTGAATGCCTTTGAAGAATCAAGTTCAAGTTACGTTCGATTCATATCTTTCTTGACGATGTCTTAGCGACGTAATTAGTTGATTTATTGTTTTGTAAATTAACTATTATTTGTTATAACTTTTTTGTACGACGTATTGGACAGTATTTGATCAGTAATGTGGGTCGTAAATCGGAAAGGGACGGCTCGTGGCAGTTTGACAGGGGATTGGACGAACGTTGGATGTTTTGCGGCTTCCATTACCCAATTTGGCCCTTGCTTTATTTTTATTGTTTCGCTTTTACATATCAGGGTTGCCTAAAATACAAAGTTACGACGAATATGGCTTACGGATGTCATTTGTGCATTTATTAAATGCAAGTAATTTACTGTTTCCAAATCGAAAATAGACATAAGAATTACATAAGTTAGGAACCTTTTATAAGAGAACTTTTAAATCTGTTTCCATATTACAAATTTTAATTCATAGTATAAAGTTCGGAACAGTCTTGATTACGCCTGGCTGGATATGAGGTGTGATATCGATTTGTTGAGAATGCACTGGCTACCCCAGCTAGAGGGACATTGCACTATTGTGTATTTCTCCCTACTGTCTATAGATATAACCATGTATCTATCAGATAGTGTTAATTCATTTGGACGCTTGAAAAGAACACGGTATAGAATCTGCAGACTCTCATTTGACAAAAAAGGTGATAGAGGACTTAGGAAAGTGATTGATAACGTTTTTATTTATTATATCATATAGATAAAATAACATTTTATAATAATCAATATTATTATTGTATTTTAATGTTGCGAAGTAACTTTAGCGTGGCTAGAAGTCTAGAAGATGAAATTGATAATCTTGAAAACAAAACACTGTAGCTGAAATATCTCGTAATAACGAATTTAGATATGGTAACAGAAGTGTTACACATCTGGTACGGAAGTTGAATTAATAAATCATTAAATGCGAAAAATATATTAAATAATACGTGTAATGATATCATTTAAAATGTCACAGTAAAAACTTTACCGAGTTTCATTAAAAAAATATCCTGTCGTTTAATGGTTGTCAGCGAAACAATGGAAGCACAATTATACAGCTGCAACAGGTAATAAATCATCTTTAAATGGACAGATTGTATAAACGAATGTAAGTATTATTGGTACTTTTAAGGGCACTGTAAAATGTTTTAAATTGTTTCTTATGAAACGCCAAAATCAATAATATATATAGCGACAATACCGTGTTTTTTTGTTTAATGCAACACTGTTTTCATACGCATTCTTAAGTAACAACTGTCAATTACTAAACGATGTAGTGGTGTACGCTTTATAGATTATCGATATTTAGTAAGTAAGCTGTATACAAATTTATTTTAATAAAAATGTTATTTCTTATTATAATAGCAAAGGTTTTACAGGAAAAGAATGGCACTTAATGAAATTTTAAATAATAAATAGATCTTAAATCTATAATCGTCGGAAATCAACCAAAAATATATCGGAAAATGTGTTATTAATTTTATTTATTTTTCCAAACCGTTGTTAAATTGTCATTGCCAATTTTATTTGCATATTTGATGGTTTATTTCTACTATGAAACATTTTAAAAGCCAGTTACAATGTATTGGCTACGCCGGAGGGTGAGTTTTATGAGGATATGAAAACGTGTACCCGATAGCAGTTCTGTCTCCGGAAATCTAAGTATAGCGTTTTCACCATTTCCAACCAACAACACCGTGTTTTAGTGTTTTTTTAAGTTTTGTCTATATCTTGTTATACTAAAAAATAATTGATAATTCGATATCGATAACAGTTATCGATAAGTTTATCATCGCACTTAACATCACTAAACACAGTTGCGTAATGAGTTGAGCGTGCGATACGTTATCCGAGGACGGTGTCCGCTCGCCCACGCGGCTGAAATCATAATGATTAACTGGACGGGACTGCCCTCTTGGAATTACGGGGCAGCGCCTCCGTACGGTATTATGAATTAATATTGAACTAGATCAGTGCTGAATGTCAATTAGATTTATCGGTTATTGACCGATATCTATAAGTAACGTGAATAGTTAGTGTTCAAACTTACTGCTTAATTGCTGACTAATTAAACTTAATTTGTTCCCTATGCGTTTCTAAATATCTGATCTTGATATTTTATAATAGTAAAATGGCCTTAGGATTTTCAAAACCGTTAGTCGGCTACGACTTAAAAGCTTAAAGTATTTTATTCTGAGAGATAATGACACTTATGATTTGTGAGTTCACGTGGTGCTGTTATGCATCTATTTTGTTTAAATAAAACGTGCAATAATATACCGCGTGTTTTATGCAAATAAATTACAATTGTTCTGTGGTAAATGCAGTTGCACATGACAGTGAAATGTGCGGGAAATTCCGTGCTCTGCAATTCCGAGTTGAAACCGACAAGCGGACGGACAGCTGACCAACGTGAATACAGGGCTTGTAAACTAAGTAGATGCTGCAGTACAGTTAATTAGACCTTCAATTCTTTACACATCCGCATTCTAAAAACTGTATTTCTAATCGTAATCTAAGAGTCTTTTGGGAACCAAGATATTAGCAGATGCAAAAATAAGAAGCCATTATTTCATTTACATTACTGTATGTTATCATGAAATAGTTTGAGAACACTAACCGTACTAACAACTATATATTTTTTTTATTTCTACAATATTTTCTTCTGTCATTCACAGTACATTAGATAATTATTGTACATTTTGTTTACATGTTAATATGTTAAATTTTGTATTTCGTCATAAGGGAAATAATGCTATCTTTATCTTTTACTAGCTTTCGCCCGCGACTCCGTCCGCGTGGAATAAAAAAAAAGCAAAAGTGAGTAGCCTATGTATTCTGCCAGACTATTCTTTACGTCAATACCAAATTTCATTGAAATCGTTTAGACTACTAACTCTAACAAACATCTATCCACCCATCGCTGTCGAACGGAATAAATAGTATCTTATGTCCGTCTCCTGACTCTAAGCTACCTCCTCACCAATTTTCAGGCTTACCGGTAAAGCCGTTCTTGAGTTATAAATAGTGTAACTAACCCGACTTATTTTTAAATATATACTAGTATATAAGGTAAGATGTTATGAAAACCTATAGTGATTCCGCTAAAGTTATCACTGCATACTTATCGAAGTAAGTTTTATTTAATTAACCTACACTAAACACATAAAAGCAATTTTTCGTCTATTAGCGTATTACGTAAGAGCGGTTGTAGAACGCAGTGCGGTTGCGACCGCAGCGCGTAGCGTTACGTAGCACGTGTCGTAGGCATCGCGCCAATTGTTCCGCCCGCCCTAATGTAGTGGGCGGAAAACTCTACATAAATTGGCCAACGAATTTTCACATTTTGAACAAAATGTTACTACTGTCACAGTACATAGAAATTCTTTTTAAAAATATGTATAATAATTTAGTACGCGGGATACTTCCAACTGTTTAAAGAAATACAGTCATTCCTATGTCACTATAGGGTGTTGCTTTCATTATGTCGAGGAATGTAAGTCTTGTTATAATATTAGATCTTTCCGTCTAGAAATACATAAACATTATATAAACCCAAATTTGTTTGATGTAAGAACAACTTAGTATATAAATAATGATGTCTGTAAAGTTATTTCGAGACTCTGGACAATAAAAGTCACTCGGCAATGTATCAGGGCACTAATTGAATATAAATCTGTTTTGTTGTGCGGTTGCCTCCCTCGATTAGAGCGTCGTAAGTTACAGACAGCAGCCGTGGGTATCTCTGTACTCCTTGAGATATTATACGGGTTTTCAAGCAGTGGAACTCGCCCTTAACTTTACTTTGTATGGTGTTTTGTGTCTCTGTGTTTTAGAAATCACATTAGGGTTTCAATAGTTAATTTTTATTTATATTTTAAATGCGATTGTTTAAATGGTTGGGTGGATGTTTGTAAGAAGATATCTCTAGAATGGAGTGGATCTCTAAGATATTTGATACAGATGTAGAACAAAATCTGAAAGGGCACATAGGATATAAGTTTTTTTTTAATTTATGCAGATGGAGTCGCGGCTAAAAACTAGTATTTAATACAAGATAATATTATTAATGTGCAACTAGATACTAACATTTAGATTTCTATATCGACATGTACAGTATCACAATATGTTTATGCAATATGGCATTTCGTAATTTACGTTTACAAACACGATCAAGGAAAAACATGGAAAGCAATAAATTGATGCAAGCCAATGACGGTCATCACTGTCTTTATTCGCTTAGTTTACGAGCAATTCTGCTCGTTAAATGTCGCTTAGCGCTACCGAAGCGCTTCTAACATCAAGATGGACGATAATGCACCAAAATTTGTTAACACTTAGAACTGGTGTTGTAAATGTTCAAGGAAACTTCTAGAATAGTTGAAAATGATATCTTCCCTTTATCTAACCATCTTCGTAGTGTCTTCCTTATTTTTCTAAAAGAATAAGAAGGATGACATAGGAGTTTTGCATTGATTCAATTTAAAGAAATAGGGCGCGCGCACACCTTCCTCTAAACTATCTCACAACAGTTTAATCGCGCTTTGATTCCTAGGACCTTATATGGAGGTGCGCATACTACTCGATTTTTAGTTGTGCAAATAAACAGTTGATTTGCTGCGAAACAATCGACAATCGCACGACAGTTGTGCCGTCGTTGAGTCAAAGGTGAGCGCGCGCTCTTAAAATATGCCCGGTTTTCAAATATGGAACTTATGTTGAATGGAATGTTCGCCCCCAGAACTGATTACATAGGAAACCAGTACTAAAGTATAATTTACACGAAACAAATGCGCCATTTCTCTCATCTTAAAGAGATTCAAGCCCACGCGATGTCATCAACAATTGGGGCTCGTCAGTTCCTAAGAAATCCGGTCCTTCAGAGCACAAGACAATGCGCAGCGTGGGTTGACCTCAGATGGTTATCCCTTGATATAAGATGATAGTTATTTAAAAAATAAACCCTAACAGTTGTGCCCCAATGAAAATAAGTAGACCGTGATTTTTATTAAAAAGTAGCTTTCGCCCCCGACTCCGTTTCGTAGAATTACAAAAAACAGAAGTAAGTAGCCGATGTGTTCTTCTAGACTACATGAATGCCAAATTTCATCGAGATCCGTTCAGCAGTTTAGGCTACAAACTTTAAGAAATATCTATCCATCCATCTAAAGTTTCGCATTCATGGTATTAGAAAAGATTTCTACTGAAGATAGTTTGACTATGTCAAGGTTTTTTTTTAAATAATTTTGATTGTTGTCTGTCGCAGTCCTTGTACCTAAAAAAGGTTTGACTTATCTGTACTACGTACTCCTAATTTTTTGCCTAGTGGATATTCAAAGTTAGATATAATTTATTTTGCTAATTGTTATTGTTTAAACTGTACGGAACATGATAAGCAAAATCGTGTATATGAATAAAAGATAGTCACATCACAGTAAGAGCGGGCGCACGCATTTGACTAAAATATCGCACACGATTGTCGATTGTTTCGCAGCCCATTCAACTGTTTAGTTGTACACCTAAATATCGAGTAGTATCCGGACTTTCATATAAGTTCATAGGAATCAAAGCGATACTAAACAATTATGCGATAGTTTAGTTTCAGGTGTGCGCACGCCCTAACGGTTCAGAGTAACGTCCCGGTGTTTGTTGTCAAGAGTCTCTTCATTGAAGTGGCAGTTTGCCCGCTCGAGTGTTTAAAACTTCAACCTGCGCTGAAGATAAGCCGGTAATACGTTTTTTGTTTTTTATTACAGACAGTTGTTAGTTTTACTTGATTAAATGAAGTGTTTACAGCCAGTTTGAATTCAATCATGTTTAACGGTGACGATTGATGGTTTAATAACGACTCAAAAATAATTTTGAATAATTTACTTGTGAAATCTAAGGGCGCACACCTTTGACTAAAATATCGCACACGATTATCGATTGTTACGCAGCCAATTCAACTGCATAACTAAAAATCGAGTGGTGTGCGCTCCATATAAGCTCATAGGAATCAAAGCGAGACTAAACAGTTGTGCGATAGCTTAGTCAGTGCGCGCGCTCCTAGATTGGTTAGCAAGCATATTAATTAAAATTCCATAAATAAATAGTTTATAAATAATTCTTATAACATTCCAGGTCAACGATTCATTTAATTGGAGTCTTGTTTTTCGAGTTCTCTATGAAGCATGTTTTTTAAAGTATCTACTAGAATACTAAAGCGATATTAAATTTTTAATTATCGACACAAAATATACAAAGAGCCGTCTTAAAGTCAGAACAGATGCTAACAATGCCCTCGGGCGATGGTGTTTTTAATAAAATTGCCGGGTTGGCAGTACGCCAAGTTTTCTGCAAGAATAATATCTTTGTGATCGAAGTCATACGAGCCGTGAACCTATTGCGATACCAAGGTTCAATAATTGTCATCTAATAATTTATTGTAGACTTTTGTTCTTTATTTCGTAGCAGACTTACACCTTCAGTCTCAGTTACTAGCGTAGTTTTAGTATGAAATATCTTCACTAAACATTTAAGTAACCATTAGATGATTACTGTATGGAAGTAAACGAACGAGTTTTACTATAAAATAAGTGTTTTTCATCTCTGTTACAAAAACCTACCAACATGTTCAAGTAGGAAAAGCTGTTGTTCTGTTGTTCCAGTTGGTAAGGCAATGCAGCAAACTTTTTAAATTAGAACATTTCCTACACACGTTGCCAGTGGTCAGTAAATAATGCTAGCTTCACACGAAGGCAGAATAGTGCGGCAGAGTAGATAGTACAGACTGTCAAATGGTCTCTCTCGTCGACGATAGTCTTTAAACAATAGTAGTAGGTACTGTATTCTCTGTTTTTCTACCCTCGTGTGACACTGGCATAAGGGAGGCGGGCGAGCAGTGGGTTGTGTAATAATGATGTTTTATTGCGACCGGACCACAAGCTGCTGGGAATCTCCACTTAGGTCGTGCGTCATCATTTGGGTACCATAGACAAATTACTAGCGTCTGGTGTGTTTCAAAAAACTTAATTTTAGCAAAAATACACTAAAAAGTAACAAATAACTGTGCATCTCTTTTACTACCTGTCTATACAATTATTATTTTGGAGTCAGTTTAGTTGCTAATAAAAAAAATAAAGATATACGATGGCCTATAAAACTATTCATAAAACTGTTTGTTTCCCCGAGCATTAACCCCGAGTCTAGAACATCTGACTCAGATAGATGGAGCTATTTCAAACGTAACATCGTTAGTATAAATTCAACGGCTAGATTCACAGTTTGAGAATTGAATGTTGATATGTTTGTGTATTTACGAGTTTAATATAGCTGTTATATAGACTATCGCACGCACGAAAATTGACTTTATAGTGTAGACAAGCCTGGTTATCCTGATGTTGTCATTATCCCAACTTTACCCCAGTCTATGTGAGGTTTTATTTTATAAAATCTTACTAATATTATAAATACGAAAGCTAGGATAGACGGATGTTTGTTAGAGTTTGTAGACTAAACTGCTGAACGGATCTATGAAATTTGGCATAGATCTATACTAATATAATCAAGCGTAAACACACACTTCTTTGTTGCCTAAGATGTCAGCAATTACAGCATATTTTTAAATAATTATTTTTTTTAATAAAAAGCCCTACACTTACGTCAAGCTTTAGGCTATATATTTTCACGCTATTAAACTTAGGCGGTAAATAAATTGGATAAAAATTCTAATGTGGGATAATAAGTTGCTCCCAACATCAAAGAAGCAAGATTGTCAATGTGAAAGACATAGTTGTCATTTGTGTATTTGACATTTGACATTTGACAAATGTAAACAACAAAATAAAGTTTTTATAATTTCATGCGGATAAAGCCGCACAGGAACAGCTAGTAGATAGATATTTTTATTTTTATTTATTTACATAAGTATACACAACAGCTAATTTAATCACACAAATACATAGGAAAATAGACCAAGTGTACACAAAAAAGATAAATTAGCCAACAGGTGCATAACTACATTTTAAGACACAGTTTATTAAGGTTAATTTTTGTGTGTAAATATAGTAGTGAATAGTCTGGAAGAACACATATGGTACTTACTTTTTTTTTAATAACACGCGGGCAGTCGAGGGTGAGAGCTAGTTTAACTTAATTTTGGATTGCATTGAATATGTTTCTCCGTGTTTGTTATTTCACAATGTTATTTCTGTTTTAAGATAGCTTCGTAATTCGGAAATACAATTAAAACAGCTTTTGAAATTAAGTTGTTACGTTTAAATGTTTTGCAGTTGAAACTTTTGTTACTTTATATGGTAAAATTGTATGTACGAGTTGTTTTCAATATGTTGATATGTAAATGGAAATCCTAAACTGTACACTTTATTATTACTATCTTTAGACTGTGAGGGAGTGAAATTATTGTAACCGTATGCCCATATAAGACGTCGCTTTTAATATTTTAATATAAATTGGTTTTAAATTTACTCAACTTCTGAGAAATATGTTTTGAAATGAAAAGAACTATTACTTTTATTAAGTTTCTATATTTACGAAAAGTAGAATTATTTTTATTTTTCTCATTAAATATTAAATGTTTGTAGTTTTTTATGAGAGGTTTTCTTCCTCCTTCAATCCAATTAAAGTGCTCCGATCTTGTCTTTGATTTCTCACGTAAAATAACTATATTATTTTTTAATATTAATCGTTTATTGAAACTGATTAATAATGTAAGTCGGGCGTAACCTTAGTCTCTGAGATCAGATATGAATCCATAAAAAATGTAATTTTCTTATTCAGTTATATGTCTCGTGTATGATATACCGATTAGAAAACCTTGCTATAGAAATAACTTGTTAAATACGCGAGCGTTGGAAATACGGGTATTAGCATTCATATTATTCTAAACTAACTGTTGCTCGCGACTTCGCCCGCGTAGAATTAAAAAAAGTAGTAAAAAACCTGGCCAACATACTGATAGTAGCCATTGAATAATGCAACTATTTTTTAAATCGGCCAAGTACTTTTTGAGTTATTTCAATACATACAAATCTTTCCTCTTTATAAAATTAGTATAGATTACTTGTTACTTCGTCCATTAACACATATCTATGTATATCATACCAGTATAACTGCGGTCTTAGTTATTTATAAAGTTAATTATGTATCAATATATCATTGAATAATTAATCACATGGACAGATAAGCGAGTTAACGTATATGGAATCGATTCGCGCTCGCGCTTCGATCGCCTTGTAATCTGCACCTTCCTTAAACACATCATCAACGTAATGGATTGCAGACGGTTTGTACCAAGTGTTAATCATTAATGTACAA
>LD688946.1:3093035-3108399 GCA_003118335.3 Papilio memnon
GGTATTGCACCGGTCGACCATTCGTGCGAAGATGTTAAAGCGGGCTCTACCACTGTAAAATACAACGATTTAGCAAAACGCTTTGCCATTTCTTTTACGAGTGAACAGAAGTATTGTAAATCATTGTGTTCGAAAAAAAAGACAGTCATTGTACTGGCGGTTGTCTATACATAAAGTATGATTAAATATTTTGATGTCTGTGTTTTTCGAGTATAAATTATTAATAAGGTTTTTTAATATAAGAAGCTGTAAATTACTAAAGTAATTTTGAAGCTCGCAGTCCGCAACTTTTGAGTTGTGATGGGTTTAATCGTGTTATATTCGGACATCCTGTATGTTAGCTAAAGTCATTTAGAAGATAAATTAAAACGTAAATTGCTTTTAGGGAATCTTTAAGGTAAATGAAGTCATTAGTTAAGAATCTTACGCAGATTATCCTTAATGAGTGCAATTCAATTGCTACGCTATTAAGATAATTTAAAAGTCTAATTACAATACTGTGAATTGAATGTAACACGTATTTGTTAATTATTCATTTTAGTCGTTTTACCGTATTGCGGGAAACTTATTACCGTGAATCTTATCGTACTTGTGTAACGACAGCATTTGCTATTCCGCTCATCGTCACATCACTATACATCCCTGCTAATGAGCTCTAAGCGTACCCTAACTTAGATTTGAGACTCATTGGGAGCGCTAAGTACGAAATGAATATATTAGAGGAAGTTTGAGAATAGCATCAGTGGTTGAGAAAATAAAAAATTGAGAAAGTAAAAGGTTAACGTAGTATGGCCATGTTATGAGAAGGGATGGATCGCATGTAACAAGAAGGACGTTATTATAGTTATGAATGTGGAGGGGTACATCGGTAGAGGTAGACCTAGAAAGAGATAGATGGATTGCGTGAAAGGTGATATGATCAAGAAGGGAGTGATGACTGAGATGACGGATGATAGAGTTATTTGGAGGACGAAAACCCGGTGCGCCGACCCTACGGGAGTAGGATAAGGAGGAGGAGATGATGATTAGAGCGTTTAGCACAGTTGTTAAGCGCTAATTCGATATGAGCCTCATATTTACATCCAGGTCCGATCCCCGTGATGTATAGTCGGGAAAACTGGCGGTATTCTACCTTAAAAGCCACAATGGTTTGAACGTTTTTAAACGAGACGCGGAACAAAAATCAATCCACGCAATATAAATGTCTGTGCTAAAAAAAAGTTGGTTAGTGATATACGGCTAGTTTCTTTAATACTATCCCTTCGTTTACTACTCACTACTATCTAATTACTTATTTGTAGAAACAGGCGGAGTTTCTCCTGCAATGAACAAGGCAATTTTTCCTGAACTGGAACACGGCGGATTACCGCAATGTACCAATGTGTATTTCGATTTTTAAATGTACATTTATCCGGCGTTCTTAAAGTGAAAAGGTCGTGGTTAAGATTACGCGGTTCCTTATTAAGTTGTTTTGTTTGCTTTAAAATCTATCGAAGAATTAAGATATTCAAAACACTTAAATTTTTAACGTTACCTCACACTTCCTGTCATTTTAATGATGTTTAATTAAAATTATCGAGGAAAACCAGTGAAAAAGTATTGTTCTCTCGCAATTGACTTAATGACAACTGATTCTCGGTACAGTAGACAAACAACTTGATTTAACGTAATTGAAGTTACTAAAGAATTGTATTATAATTTACCTGTCTTTTTTCCGCGTTTCCGGTTACCCTTTATCACTAAGTATTGTTTTTTAGTATTAAGTATTGTTAAACCTAATTTGTTTTTATAATACAGCTTGTGTAGAGCTTATAGAATATTAGTTAATACTCGCGGCAATCCGCAGGGAAAATGTTGATGATTATGTCAATAAAAATGTATATTTTGCTAGCTGAGTAAAGCAGGGGCGGGTCGCTAGTCTACTTATAAAGATATCTTCAATATAATTACGCATTCTTTTGTTTATCGACTTTTAAGGGAGACTATGTAATTACACGCCGCGAGATATTTCTTTTATGCTTAACTTTATTAATGTATCAAACTACATAGGGAGTTTTTTTAAGAACGGAAAGAAGCCATATTTGTTTGCCTTCGTTTAATCGTCGTGTAAAGGTTGTATACCTAGTATTTAAGCTGCAAAATTAATATGTTTTTTCCTTGCGCGGTATCGGGTAACATCTGTGGGGCCTACCAAATTGGGAAACTACGAAGTCTGATTCCGGTGTGATGACAGGACAGGCCTACCGCAGTTAGGAGGTAGCGACGCTTTTATTGTGGGGTTGTACGAGTAGTATTTTATAAATGGAAACGGATGATTCTTTGTCGAAGACTGTTGGTTAATAGGTGTTAGATTTTCTTTACTACCATAGAGTAAAATGTTTTTTTTTATTTCTCGTGTATGCAAACATTTCAATATAGTGAATTTACACTGCTGATACACGTGTACAAAAAAGTATTGCCGTCCCTTTTATTGTTCTTAAAATTATAGAGATAACAATATAGTTTTGGGCACGTATTTTGGCTGTGTAATACATGGTTATTTGTTATTCGTCTCGCAATTTCGATTTTAATTGTCACTTCGTTCGACATTTTTTCGATATTTAGGGACTCGAATTAATGTTTCTTAAATCGTTATGAAACTTCAGGTGGTCTTTAATGTATTGTCAATTTCAAAATGTTGATGCATAAATTAATTCCTTTTATGTTTGTTTAATTATATGCCTGAAGTTAATATTATATTAACACCATTCAGCATGTTGCTAAATTCTTCAACATGCAATCGATACAACCCACTCATTTGCGAAGTTTGTCGTGAAACTTAATTACATGTCATCGGCAAAATGTGTTTGTCGCCTATTTGAAAATTGCCACGAAAAATCATAAAGATTGGACAAATTGCGTATAGAACGAATTCATTCGCGAAGTAACATACAGGTCGCGAAAAATAAAGGTAAGTACACAGTAAACAAACGCATTAAGGTCAGGACATAACATGAATGTAGGGTTATAATTTGGTTAATGGAAGGGAGCGGCATTGGTGACGATCGAAAAATGGAACGACCTCATCACGTCATTGTCACTTCTAGGGATCGTTTTGTTAATTGAACGACCCGCGAATAATGTGATAGTGTTGAGTGGATGCCGTCATCGATTAGTTATATCACGAACAAAAGGAACATCCTGTAAAATTGAAAAAATTGTGTCTAAAATTGAGCATAAAATTTGTCTAGACTTTCTAAGAGTTTTTTTACCACATTTATGTGCTAAAAATAGAAGTCTAATTTCCGCTAATTTTCCTTTAGGCTAGCGACAAACTTTATTTCAAAAAACTTTATGATCGTCTTAAACAGAAGTCGTACTTTAAAACGCATCGTATCTTTGTTATTTGTCCTAATTAATGTTGAAAAAAACCATATCTTGCTGCTTCAGTGGCTAATAGTAATAAAGTAAGGGCATTTTATTGACAAATGGTAAATCTGCAATACATTGATACGTAAATAAACATACCTTTTTAAGTTTTAATGAGGCAATCATAAGTCTTAAGCTAAAAGTGTTTATTGAATCTTACATAACGTTTAACGGCTTTTGGGACGTTAATTTATCACCAATAAAAATTTAACGTTTTTTTTAACAAGTCGAACAAGTACATAAAGGTGCTATAGATGTAGAGAATTCGTTAAGGAAATAATTCTAAAAATATAAATTTATTGGTTTAAAAACTGCTAATGTAATTTTTTGAATTCCGTACCTTTCAAGTTGTTCTAGCATTGGTGACACTAGCGATCTGACCAAGCTTTGCCTCGATGGTAAAGAATATCTGTTCTGTAATATCCATGCCCTTCCCGTGGACGTTAAATGTGCGAAAGTAGTTTCAGTCCAGTAGTTTCGGAGCCTATTCAATGAAAATAAAACAAACAAACAAACAATCAAATGTTTTATTTTTATAGTATTAGTGTAGATTAATTCTACGAAACAGTATTATTAATAGAACAAATTTAATTATAACTTGAATCAAACTTGTTTATTTCAAAAGTAATTCATTTAAATTCCCAGTAATTGTCTTCTAAATTTAAATAGTCTCGTATTCCACACCTTTGACGTATGTACGCCTTAAAAAGACATCGCCGTGTAATTGTTATTGTTAATTGCGGAAAACTATATATACCGTCGTTCGGTGACATAAGTGGACGATTCGATTGCAGGAACTCCCAGTCCCTGACTCATCGGAGTCCTTTGGCTTGATGCCAAGTCCCCGGAATAATAGCGTATCTACGATAGGGCTGCCACGATTAGAGCCAAAATGGTTACAAGAGCGGTTTGTTGTCTAATTATCCTTTATTGTCTAACTTGGCTTTTGTTTTAAATGGATAAACGGTGCAGATACACTAGGTTAATTAGGATTTTAGATTTTAAACTGTACTTATGTATCTATTAATGTCGGCTATGAGTATCATGCTGTTGTTTCAACATATGTTTTTGTAAAGAAATGTGAGATGTGTTTTAATGTATTTTAAAACAAAGCACCCCTATCTCTCCGTGTCGCGAATAAGCAATGAATAAATCAGATGCGATGCAACGAGGTTGCTTTTAATGTCGACCGGCTATGTTTAATACTGAAGCCCATAGACGTGAAAGCGATTCGTTAGCGATTAGAGGCTAACCTTTCATACACTTGATTCGTTAAAAATGTTTAGAATATAGGATAACTACTGTACTCAAAGTATTGTAATGGTTTCTTAAATATTCGCGTAGCGTAAGTTTCTTTTTTTTACGAAATACTTACGAAGACACGAAGAAACTGCCTTATTGACCAATAGGCGACTGTTGGTAGGGCAATGAGTACGCGATACTGCGTTCTGTTGTCACTTCTATTTCCGTATCTCTTTGCATCGCTTTTGGTTCGCTTTCGCGGTTGTGTGTCGGTCGGCGATGTTTATTTTAAAATGTTTTCATTACGTTGCGGCGTTTGTTGCTGTCACTTCGTTAGCTACTATTTGTTTATGTGCTCCTGATGACCATTTTAGATTAAAGGCTTACAATGTTTTCTTTTATTCAAATTATTATGTGGCAGGTGTAATTTTATTACACCATGTGTTGTAGAGATTGAGTAACTGTGCAAAAAGTTAACAAATCGATTGAAGAAAGTACTAATTGCCTTTCATACAAGCTAATTGCTAGATAATTTTTGAATTATAAAAGTTTTAATTGTGAAATAATCTTAGTGTTTAATCTGAAGTATTAATAGCCGGTTTCCCAGCTTCATTTAACCATTCGTTAGTGTTTTTGGTTCGATAACTTCATAAAATTAGTTTCTGAACTATGTAACTTGGATTTACTCCGTCGAAACTTCGGTTAACCTAAGACTAATTAATCACTAAGCAATGATATAATAAATGGGAAATTTAGTAACCGAGCATTAATAAAAATTGTTGTAGTATAGAACTAATACTATTAGATTCACAAAAGCATCTAGACGTCCATCCTATTCGCAGTAGAGTAAAAGGTTCTATTGTAAGATTGGATATTTTAGCGACACTACCTCCCTCTACCCCGGGTTCTATGTCATTTTATTTACTCTCCACTTCACGCTATTTGCTAGCCCAGCTTGGGACTTGTATATTCATATGAAATGCGTTGAAAATTTGTATTCTTGCATCTACAATGTATATTTATCTGTATATTTTCTAGAATTATGACTAGTCATTTTCCTTTATCTAAATAATTATTTTTATTGACAGGAGAGAGAGGATAAAAGGTTTGAATTCTAAGTAGTTTATGTGGATTAAATTTTATGTTTCTTAACAAGGTGTTCGTGCAATGTAATAAAGTAAGCCTTTTAATGCATGAAATAACACTAAGTTTTTATTTTAACATATCAACTAAATGTTCAAACGTAACTTCGATATAAAACATGATACGTAATGTAGCGCAATACATTTTATTTGATTATTTCTTCGAAGTGTAATAATTTAGGTGAGTCGGTGTAGAATCGAGATACGTACCCAATTAAATTTGATATATTCCTACTGAAATATAACAAAGTTATTTTATTTGCAAACATTTTTCGTTGTATCGGCTAATAATAGATACATCTGAGATGACAGGTAACTCTTTTCGTTGAAACCGTTGTATTATAGCGCGCACACCTTTGAATCTATGGCACAACTGTTCAGTCGCGGTTTAAGTCTTATGGGCTTATATGGAGGTGCACACTTGAACAGTGGTAGAGCCCGCTTTAACATCTTAGCACGAATGGGTCGGCTCGCCCGGTGCAATACCACGACTACACAGAAGACAGGCGTGAAGTGTAAGCAATTCCACGTTTCGCCTTATGAGTGTGGTGCTGGACCAAAATTTAGTCCATTTCCCGTTCCACCCTTTTCTTATAAGGAAAGGATTGGATGGGAAAGTGGATTTGACGGTAGTGGAGTCGCATAGGAGGGGGAAATATCCTCTTTATGTGCGTCTCCTCTTCCGTCGATTTAGGTTAGGTAACGCATCTGCAATTACGGATGTCTATGGGCAGCGGTCGCTTCGCCATTTCTGCGGATTTAGGTAGCCGCTTGGTCGTTTGCTACCTTATGGTATAAAAAAAACTTGTTCCCTAAATGCTGCCATCAAGTGATTTGATATCACAATATCCTTGAGGCTGTTCTGTATGATTGATGTTGCCTGTCCGTGATTCACGAACATCCGTCATACGACCCGACGCGAATCCTGAACGACACATAAATCTGAAAAAAGTTTTGTTTATTAAATTGACCAACTCGTATGAGATTTACGACTTGTCAAGGAGCTCATGTACTGATGGGTAGTCATTACTCTTCTTTTTGACATGTTGTTTACCTTTAAATAAATGTCATAGTGCATAGTTATTGATACTAATATTATAAAACTAGCTTACGCCCGCGACTCCGTCCGCGCGGATTTAAAAAGGAACAAAAGTAAGTAGCCTATGTGTTCTTCCAGACTATCATCTACATCTGTACCAAATTTCATCGAGATCCGTTCAGCCGTTTAGGCTACAAACTCGTAACAAACATCCATCCATCCATCTAAACTTTCGCATTTATAATATTAGTAAGATTAGTAAGATGTATTTTGTATTGTTGCATGTATTTAAAAGTATTATAAAAACTACTGGGCCGATTTCAAAAACTCCTCCACCATTAAAAAACTACGTAACTGAGTAATATAGGCTAATTTTGTAATTCCACGTGGACGACATCGCGAGCAATAGCTAGTATCATATCATATAGTATCATATTGTTACATTGCGCGTTTTCCTACATTATAAATAGCAGGATTCTCCATGGTGTCTATGGATAAGTTTTGGCAATTCGTAATGGCGGTTTAAAGATGACAGTAAAGCAGAGATTTTTATAATGAAACTTATGATTAAAACGTCTACTTTTAAATTGAGAGTTCAACGTTATAAATACGAAATCTGTGGTTTACTCATCCAATGATATTATTAAACAAAAATACAGTCACTTCCTGTGAGCAAAGTTTCTAAATAAAATAAAACATGGTTAGAGCCAGCAGTGTTATGCAGAATTTTTGAAAGTATTGTAGCTATGGATGAAGTTCACTTAACTTACTAATATTGGTTTAGATGGATGGATGGATTGTTCGAGTTTTTAGTCCAAACAGCTGAATGGATCTCGATGAGATTTGTCATAGACGTACAAGAAAGTCTGGAAGAACACATAGGCTACTCAGTTTTCCAATTTGAATTCCATGCTGATGGAGTCGCGGGTGAAAGCTAATAATTTTACTAAAAAGATATACTTTCAAATCCATTACTGATATTTTGTTTCGACAGAAGATGTTTCTTATCATGTCTCTACCACAGTTTGTAAACGTCTTTCCAAAGGTTTTTAAAGAGCAGTGTCGTTAAGGGCCACAGTTGTCGGCACGCGCCTCTGCATCCTGGCGTTGAGAGTCGCTTTCCGGCTATTGTGTCGCGACACTGTCTCTACATAAAGGTAGAGACACACTGAGACCTTTTAAAGTGTAAGCACTAAGATGTTCTCTTAAAAAAACGACGCACTTTTTATGGCTTTACTATTATGTTACTTTTGTTAATATTAATCGTGTTACGCTTTTAAAGAGTAGCATTATGTAAGATAATCCTATGAAAGATTTTTAACACTTTCACTGCCACCAACTCGCTTAGCAACACTTTATCTATACTTAATATTATAAAGAGGAAAGATTTGTATTATTGTATGTATTGAAATAACTCGATAACTACACTGCCGATTTTAAAAATTCTTTCATCGTTAGAAAGGTAATTTATCTGTGATTTTTATTATTTTTTAATTTCACGCAGATGAAGTCGCGAGCAACAGCTAGTGATTAAAAAAGTCATCGTGGCATTGAAAGTGTTAGAACTTTCATACATGTGTGCAACTCCCAAGCAATCGCATTTGTATGATCGATCGTGTCTCAGCAATTGTTTCAATTCCTCGAACGTAACCCTCGTCTAAATAATTGAATGTATTAATAGAGAGTTGATATTATCGTCGACTCCATCAGAGCAACATGAATTATTTATAACACGGGGCGTGCCTTGTCAATTTTAAATATGTTTTTCTTGTCGCCTTCACTTTGATGTATTAAAACTTTTTATAGCGTTCGTATGTTTTTCATTTTTTATTAAAAAGTTCGTTAATTTTATTAGCCTGTACAAGTCTTTCTTACCTAGACATTCGCATTAGAACCATCACCATATCAGAGGTCTTTAATACGTTTTTTATGGATTCAACAATGCATTGAACAGATGTAATTGGTTTCACCTACTTCCATTTAAAAAACTAGTCAGAAACTAATAAAAATCCAACTTAATAATATCAAAGTTAATCAAGATTTCTTCGATTGCTATCAATTTAAGCAAATGCTTGCGAAATTGAATAGTTTATAGTGTGACGTCAGTCCAGCCTGCGCCTAGACTAATGTCATCTAGCCGGCCGTGGCCTTATTGCCGCGGTCAGTCACTCGCCAACATGTTTTGTATGTCTACATACCAAATATCTATAGTTTCATCACTAATTTTGCTGTTATAACTGGGTATGTCTGTCGACAAAACAAAAACGCGTCGCGTCTGTGTCCACAAGGTCGCATCTGTTAAGGGTGATCTCCGGGTCATTGCCTTGGCCGATATGGAAGGGAAGGTAGTTGATGCTCGCGGGAATATTATAGGCTACTTTTTAACGTTTAATTAAATAGTCTGTTTTTCATACAAAAATTACACTAAGGAGCGCGTTTATTGATTTTGACTGTGGTTAGTACACAGTTCAGTAGACAAGTTAGTTTGACCTCTGTGCGTTAAAATCGTGGAGTTTCTATTGATTGTGTATCGGTTTGTAGAACACTGGCTGAGTCAGTACGCAGGACAATGAGCACGTCCCCAACGTTTCCTGTGATTCACCGCAACCGTTCAGCGTATAAGTTTCATATAGCTTTCGTCCAGCTGTACAGTCCGACTAACTTATCTGACCCGATGGGAGTGTTAGTGTAGTTAGTATAGTTCTGTCAGAAAATATTTATAAACTTAAACTTGGACACAAGACTTTACTTCCGGCTTTTTCAATATAGTCCAAAGACTCCTTTTCCTTGTAAACGTAACATTATTTATCTGTAGTTTAATTGCAAATTGTTTTGCATTTGATATGTCACATGAAAATCGTTATTTAATAGTAATAATGTTAGTTACGGGAGTGATATAGTGTTCGCGTAATAGCTAGCTCGCTATCCGTACTAGATCGCATTTGCATATCAACGGCAGGATTGTCCTGCGTAATGTATGCGACTTCCTGACGGCCGTTTAGTATGCAGTATCGCGATACATCCTATACCATTAAGGGTACTCTTATGTAATATTTGATATTTGCCTTGATGACGTCATTGTAGATTAATGACAGGGTTTATTGTTAAGAATTCCTTATGCTACTAGAAATGGTAGATCGTCTTCTGTTTCGTTTAGTTATGTTGCTGTTGAAACTATGTGACTTTCATATTTTAACTAGCTGTTACCCGCGACTTCGTCTCCGCAATATTAAGATAAAGAAGTAGCCTATATGCCCGTCTATGTCAGCTACCCTTCAGTGAAAGTCCGGTCGAAATCGGCCCAGCCGTTTTGGAGATTACCCGTAACAAACGCGGCTTGCGAACAGACAGACAGACAATTTTTTTTAAATGCGATTTTCGTTATTAGCAACGCAAATACATCATCTTCCCGAAATCTGGAATTTTTATTTTGATATTATAAACAGACAATCCAATTTTATTATATGTATAGATTAGACATTTTATAACTCTAATTACGTACATCTGCACTCGAGACCAAATTTCAAATCTATATTATAGTTAAAGTTAACGAACTATAGATTTCACAACGATACTTGTAGACTACATTGAGACAATACTTCGTTATAGATGTCATGGTTTTTTAGTAATATATCATAGCTGAATCGAACCCGAGTCACAATGCGGACGTAGCCGTGGGCGTTAACATGTATGCATCACTGATCCAAAGAGAATGACACGATGCTCAGTTTTATGGCTATACTAGATATGGTAATACATTTTAAATAATTTAAATTATCTCCCAACGAATACGAAATGTAGGCGAAATTTGTAACAGATTTTTACATTTAGTTTGAGCTATGGTAATTTAAAAATGCTTATAGTATGTTTTACCATGTTTACCACGACGGGGGCACTGCCACGCCCAATAGATGTGGTTTATTTTATTTATTTATTGAAAAGGTACACCAATTGCTTGTTTAAAGTTTGCAATCAGATTAAGTATATTATAATATAGACAAAGAAAAACAAAAAAGCAGAACACACAGATGACAGGCGTACACAGCTCTAACAAGAAAAGGTTTTTTAACTATCACTCATATTACACACACACACACACACACATAATAAACAAAAAATAAAAACAAAACAATAAAATAAAATTTGAACGTGTTACTGGTAGTAAACTTACCTATGTGAATTTATGAACACATTCTAACTAAATTTCACAGAAACTTATCTGTTTTTCCTAAGAAAATAAAAAGGATGGCCATGTTTTCATACATTTGTTGTGGTGTCAACATTCACCGTAAATGATGTTCTCAAAATATCGGACACGCTAAATAATCCAATACATTTTAATTCGCAAACCTCTTTATTTGAATATGTAATGTAATCCAATATGTTCAATGAACAGTAAAATGTTAAATTACGACGGTATGATTTTAATACATTTTTAGTTTTTATTTTTCTTTCAGTTTTAAAAACAAACCGAGGACAGACTATAAGCTTTAAAATTATAAAAAAAAATATATATTACAATTCTTTAGTGTCCTAACAATATTGTCCGAAAATTTCTTTAAAATATACTTTGTGGATTTATAAACATACAAACGTTTATTTTTATTTATATGGATAGATACCTTTTTACAAATTTTATGATTGACTAGCTGTTGCTCGCGACTTCGCCCGCGTGTAATTAAATATAGCCTATGTTACTCACAGATAAATTACCTTTCTAACGGTGAATTTTTAAAATCGGTCCAGTAGTTTTTGAGTTATTTCAATACATACAAAAATACAAATCTTTCCTCTTTATAATATTAGTTTAGATATACTCGTTATCTCCTTATCACGCATCTCGATAAGGAAAAAGTGTTGGTATATTTTGTTACCTGGTATTACATTAGATATTCTCACTATCAATTGATTCATCAGCATTATCGAGTTATCGAGAATTTGTCGTAGGTGTTACGCATTGTGATTACTTTGTAGGGGGGATATTGATATGCACTTTCCGTTCATCCTTTGTGTAGTCAATGAAACGCTATCCGATGTCGCAGACGTCCCGTTCTAGAAAAGTTTAACTAGTTTGTTTGTAGACATTTGTTGAATAGAGTACGAATTGTCCCTAACTGGTCATTCTGTTTTTTAGTTTAATCAGTGATATATGAACGTCGATAAAGTCGCATGTGTTTCGAAGTGTGTGAAGTGTAATATTAAAAGTGAATCTTTCGTCGAAAATGGTAATGGAGTCCGCGCAACATAACGGGCGATTTTGGCCCCTATCGCCTCGTTTGTGGCGTCGGAGCAATGAATATTCCAAAGTGGTATTCGAACCTAGAAGGCCACCTACATCGCCGATAGAATATAGAAAGAACAAAATAGATCTGACCCCAGATTTGTTAAGATCCAGAAGTTTTATAAAAGATAGACTGGATCATTTAAATCTCGAGGAGGTGGATGATGAAGATATTCATATCGATGAGAAGAATCGATGGAGTGTGGACTCAAAGAAACCACCGATCAAGGAAACGAAGAAAATCGAAGAAGTGGTGAAGTTGAGAGCTAAGAAGCAGAGACAGCCGCGACCGAACAGTCTGCAGCTGCTTCTCTGTCCGTCCAGCTCAGGACATTATAGCAGCAACACCTGGAGATACACCAGGGTCCGCTCCAAAAGGTTGGTATATTTGTTTAACTTGGTGATGTTATTCTATTTATTCTTTCAGATATTTTATGAGAATTAAGATATTGGTAAGATAATGGATGTTTAGCATCGAACCTTTCTTCTTAAAGATCTCCATATATGACCTTTATAATACCCAACGAAATAATCTGCTGTAACCTTGACCAATTCTTCAGTTAACTTTGTTGTCTGCTTATCTCTTTAAACACTAACTCTTTTATTTGAAATATATCTCCAGATACACGTGCCATCATGTTGTTCCGTTCATGTTGTCTATCAATTTAATTGTAGCGTAAAGTCTGTTATGAAAGGGAAAGTGGTAGTGTAATTAAGATAGCTTATCAATTATGGTCCATCGGAGTGGACGGTGGTAGTAATTAAGTCGGCTACACTTTCCCCAGCTGTCGTGTTGCTCAAGGCGCGGATGGCGCGTGGGCAGCGTGTGGGCGCAAGGGCCACCCTGTCACATAACTCGCGTTGGACCATCGACCCAGTATTTCGTAACACATTATTGAAATATGACACTTGTTATACTAATATAATTTTCAAGGTTGACACTATGTAAAAAAATGTTCAAAGACGAAATTTGAAAGAAGTCGAATCAAGAAAGTTAAAATAAAAAAAAAACGCTTACATGGAGTAAGTGTTTTTACCGTTTACTTTCACTGTTTTTTAACAAATCAAAAGTAAAATGTTTGTAAAAGTCAATCTTTGATCAGATTGCTATTGGTTTTGCCCTAATTAAGAAAACATTAATTAAAGCTGATAAAAATCATTTAATATGACAAGCAAACTTTGAAATTTACATTTGTACAATTTGCGTTAACGGGTTTTTTAGACATTTTCACCTTTCACCGATTTCAATGTAACAATTTTTTTTTAATTACGAGTTGGTCAATGTAATTTTGATTTCGCGTAGGTATGCGTGGTGCAACATTGATCGATAAAAGTTGGGCGGCGATGGAAGTGTTAACATCTTTAAAATGGTAATTGTATAATACCAAAATCTTTAAACCTTTTAACTGCTGATAAATTGTAAAATAGACACGTACACCCATCTGATCATAGAGCGTCGGTGGCTCAGTGGTTTCAGCACTTGACTTGTTATCTACAGGTCTTGGGCTCGAATCCCGCCGCCATGTACCAATGTGATTTTTCGATTTTTCGAATTTTCATATGTACATAATTTACCCGACGTTCTAACGGTGAAGGAAAACATCGTGATGCAACCTGCACATATCGGAGAAGAAATTCGAAGATATGTGTGAAGTCAACCAACCCGCACTTTGCCAGCGTGGTTGACTATGGCCTAGTCACCCTAACTTTAGGGTAGGCTCCGAGCCCCTCGGTGGGGACGTATGGTGAGCTGGTGATGATGACACCCATCTGATGGATCAAGCCAATTGCAGTGTGATGGATTCGAACTACCTCAATACTTGATAAAGTCAAACATGTTCTCGTGTGCAACAACTATTTAGTATTAAATTAATATTCTGGGTTAATATAAAGCGTAGTGACATGTTTCGGTAACCCCTGAAGATAACCACGTGACATGTCTTGCACACAAAATTAAACCTTATCACAAGTAGGTAAAGTATATCTTTGCATTAAATTAAAGAAGATTTACGAGGAAAATGTGTGCCAAATTGTTTTGTCTCTTGACCGGACTTTAGACAATTCAATTAACGCATAAGTTGATTACAATAATTATCTATTATGAAGAATTTTATTGTAAAAACCAATAAACGTATTGTGAATTGTTAAAGATATTTCAATTATTATAAGAAGTACCACTGTAGCACAGAGTAATGTTATTGCATCGACATTATCGAAACGTAATTGAATTACGGCGAGTTAATTACTCTGTGGTAGGTACTGGGTTGGCTAATTGTTTCATTACTGACGCAGTATTCTGCCAGCGACGTTTTAGTGCCTTCATTCTTAATTGATGATTGCTTAATTGAATGTGTTCGATTCTTAACTCGTTAATTTTATTTATAGTGAAAAATTAGGGACCTTGTAATCGATGTTTAATCGATTTAGGTGTTGCATTTCGTATCGATATTAAATTGTATTGAATTTTCTCGAAGAAGCAGTATTTAAAGATCTGAGTTTCGTCTTATGAAACAGTTACACGGCAGCCATCTGATTTTTTTCATTTCTAACATTGAGTTTTTTGTCTTATTTTTCTATCGTATGACATTATTAAAATTACTAATAATAAATCCACTGTCTTCATCTAGCTTTTAGTCCATTGCAGCAGAATTTATTTCACTTCAGTCTAACCGAGGCTTCAGTTTATATTCCAGATATTTATCGTCATAATATCACAACTTGTTCATTTGCCTGTATATAAAAAACACGTTACGATTTATGCCGCGTCATATAACTGTGTCCAAACATAACGACAAACAACACCGGCGAGCGCCAAATTCACAATTAATTCGCGAACTGCTCCGCTGTATTGGTTGTGCTGATTCATAATTAAGCATTCCTCGACAGGCGCCTCCAACCTACGTCGCCTAATAAGCTGTCAAATGCTGACATCACTTCGCATCGTCACTCGTCTGACCGTTTTGTTTTTAAACCAACCGGTGTTCTATTTTTGAACATGCAACAGGCTGTAAAGTCAGTTTTTTTTAGAGGTATACTGGCTGTATTCACTTACGTTTTAAAATTAAAAAAAAATTAATTCGTAAAAACGACAACATTTTAATAAAATTGTGCATGTATTTTGTGAGTAGAATCCCACAGTTATATGTTAAATAAATTTAGTACAATTGTATCCATGTCTCCTTGACGTAAATTTATTGAAACATCGGTTGTCTTAAGCGCGCCAAAATCGATGATGGACCACAGCGCCATGTT
>LD688946.1:3174259-3187174 GCA_003118335.3 Papilio memnon
CAAAAAGAACTTGCTCTAACATGAGAAGTCACTCAGCAGGCAGTCTTCTATTATATAATAAATACTTAATTTGTGTTAAAAAACGGCGGAAACTTATTTGTACACCTAATATGCAACATCATACTAATCATACTAATATTATAAACGTAAAAATTTAGATGGATGGATGGATGTCTGTTAGAGTTTGTAGCCTAAACGGCTGAACGGATTTCCATGAAATTTGGTATAGATGTAGAGGGTAGCCTGGAAGAACACATAGACTACTCAAATTGTTTTTTTAATTCCACGCGGACGGAGTCGCGGGCGAAAGCTATTTATTAATAAGCGAAATTCGACAAGATGGTAATTAAGTAAAGGAAAATCCTTCGAATTCTCAAAGGGCCTACCAAAATATATGTGAGATTTAATGCATTTTTTACATATTTTAAAAGAAACAGGTCTTGATCTTTTTATCTTTCTATCTTCAATGTCTCTGACCTTATAAAGTGGTTTGTCAAGGAATATAAAGTTCTGAGATTTCTATTGTGAGTCGGTAACTGAATAAATTTTGCGCGAAACGAGGTTATTTTCGTTTTCCTGCTGCGTTGTGGGAATTTAAAAATAAGGCTTAGCTTTATCTGTTTAACACAATTACTTAACTATATCTTTATAGCCGTTAAAAGAGGATAAGGTTTCTTAATTTGGCTGTAATTTATTTCTTACCTCAGAACGCTCGTTGTAAAATTTTGAGAATGTTTTCTTTTAAATTTGCAGACTCCAAAAAATGTACACGGACACAAGAATCAGTTGTTATTTTGTTTAACAATATTTAACTAAAATATACTTTAAATAAATAAAAACTTCAACTAAAGTTATCTGACATTTTAGTAAGCCGATATTGCTATAAAGTTGTTTTGAAGATAATTAGTGAATTAATTTTTTAAATGTCAAACATTTAAAATCCGGTTCATCTTTCAGTATATTAATTCTAGAGAATATAATGAATCATAATATTTCTCGTGTAGAAAAGCTTTGCCGATGGTTTTATGACGTCACGTATTCTGACGATCATCATCATTTAAAGATATTTTTTTTTTCACGAAACAATGCTTGGACATTGTGAACACGATCTATAAAAATATAAGTAAAACAGTGCATTGATTGCATTTGATACGTTATTGCAAAATCAATGAAAGCTCTTCCAAAAAGCATTTTTTTTTCATATTACTAATCAAGAATTACTCTCTAAGTATATAGTATTCGAAAATACCCAATTGAATTTACAAATACCGCTCAAACCGGTTTCTAGTTCCTTATAGGTTAGAAATAAAAGTCACCAGGACATTATCTTCATTTATTCAAACTTAATCACATACACAAGCAGAGTCTTCAAATTTCTTCTAAATCTGGTACATTTCTTTTCTTGATTACATATAAAGGCATAGGAAAGGGGACCAAAGAACTTGGTACAACAGTAGGGAATATCGAAGGTTGAGTTAAATAAGATAGTCTTTTATTTATATAGTGCGCAGGAGCAGTGTATGCGGATACAAAAGGCCCTTTAGGGAGTAACGGCGAAGAGTACGAATACCGAAGTGTTGGAGGTGCGTAGAATGAAGCCGCGTAAGGTGTAGCTGGAACATAAGACTTCGGAGGATCGAAAGATATCGACCTTCTGTTAATCAAATGTGGAATATATCCGTATTTAGGATGACTAGATCTTGTAATTCTCTTAAGGTGAGAGGTAGTGTACCAGTTTAACGGGTTGTCCTGTCTGTAAGTTGTTTCACTTGTACCACTGTGTTTTAATTCACTAGATGTCGCTGCCGCGAACAGACACAACACTACAAGTCTTAACATTTTAACGAACTGACCCCTGACAATATGGCGTATAGAAAGTTCCAATTTAGAATAGCATGCACTCTAGTGTGTTACTAAGGCGCGATTGCAAGGTCGTCTGAAATTAGTGAAAGGTTTCACTTGCGATTATGAAATTGTTTATTGTAATGGCTTTATAACATTAATATTATGTTTTTAAAGCTTTCTAAATGTTATTCGCGTATGACAGAACGCGCCGTGCAGGCGAGAGCACGGCTATGAGTAAGGCCAACAACTGAGGAACGTTTTTTTGCCGGTCACATCTTTCCTAATGATTCAACCTCGTGCAAATTCTCATATCGCCTTTATGATTGGGACGCAATAAATGTCAAGCAGTAGTCGTCCCGGATATACCATTTGATTGTAGATATAGACGAATAATAAATATGTTTTTAATATTTTTATTAATTACTAGCTGTTGCTCGCGACTTCGCTCGCGTGAAGTTAAAAAAAACCTTTCTGACAGTGAAAGAATTTTTAAAATTGGCCCAGTACTTTTTGAGTTATTTCAATACATACAAAAATACAAATCTTTCCTCTTTATAATATTAGTATAGACTAGCTTTTGAGCGCTACTTCGTCCGCACGTAATTAAATAAAAACTTAGTAAATAGTCTTTGTGTTCCAGACTATGTTTTACATCTGTGTTAAACTAAATCTGTTTACCCGTTTTGGAGTAATGAAGTACAAACATCCATCCATCCAACGTAATATTTAGTAGTAGTACATTTTAGTATACTTACATCTTTTGTGTGCGTATTCCTATATGACTGAACTCTTAAACGGCCGGACCTTTTATATTTTTATGTGCATTTTTAACTATTTAGATAGATAAGTATAAGATATAAGTTTCTTACGATGGTGGAAATCATGTTGATTCATTCTCCACATATCTGCGAAGAAATTTATAACTGTGTGAAGACAACCAATCAGCGACCAGCATGGTTGACTAAGGCTTAGTCGTTAACCTAGTGTAGGCTCCAAACCCCTCGATGGCAACGTTTACGAGCTGAAGATGCATTGGGTTGCATGATGGTGTTAAGAAAGAATCTGGAAGGCTACAAAGGAAGAGGAAGACCGAAGAAATTATGGATGGATTGTGTAAAACAGGATATGCTTAAGAAGGGAGTGGATTCAGATATGACGGCCGATAGAAATGTATGGAAGAGCAACACATACTGTGCCGACCCTCCTTAAGGGATAAGGGTTGATATGATGGTGTTAGTGTCAAATGGATCCGGTAGCTGACGTTGCTATTTTCTAATATTGCTATTTTAAAGCTCCTGAATGTTTCTTATGAATAAAAACGTGTGACAAAAATAAAGATTTTAAATGAATAGGCGTTTAATATTTTGTTAGTTACAATTGCGGCGGATCAGTGGTTTAAACACTTGGCTTGTAATCTACAGGTCTTGGGTTCGAAACCCGCCATGTACTACTTAATGTGATTTTCGATTTTTCGAATTTCATATGTACATAATTTACCCGACGTTCTTACGGTGAAGGAAAACATCGTGATGCAACCTGCACATATCAGAGAAGAAATTCAAAAATATGTGTGAAGTCAGCCGCACTGGGACAGCGAGCTGGTGATAATGATGATTTTAAAGAATTGGTCTCAAGCGGTCTGATGTGATAAGTAGGAGGACTTGATTGTTTGTTTATCAACTTTATGTTATAAACAATCAATGTGAGTTGCCTTTTTATTAACGTTGGTTTGTCAAGTCAAGTTAAAGCCAGTGTTGGTCAGGGTCACCCAAACTTATATCGGGACTTATATCGTTCAGTTTGATGAAATACTCATGAACGGCGGTTTTAAGAGCACCCAGAACGTCGTCTCTGCTTACCCCTCTGACTGACCCAGACCGGCGTGATTTATGTTGTGAGTCATACTAATCATACTAAAATTATAAATGCGAAAGTTCAGATGGATGGATGTTCGTTAAAGTTTGTAGCCTAAACTTCTGAACCGATTTCGATGAAATTTGGTATAGATGTAGAGGATAGTCCGGAAAAACACATAGGCTACTCGCTTTTGTTTTTTTTAAATTCTACACGGACGAGTCGAAGGGGGAAAGCTAGTTTATAATAATTTACTGAAACCAGATGCCGTCGCTGGTAACTGATGAAGTTAAAAAATTACTTAACTGTTAAGAAATTAATTACAAATTATTAACTTATCCAATATCTTTAACCGAGTTAAAGCTGGTGTTGAAATATGGTTGAGTAAATAATTAACAATAAAGTTTTTGTATCGAATGGAAGTTATTGCGAAGGTAAAGTACTTAGTTACATAACTTAAGTACATATCGATAAAGATTTATGTTGTTAATATAACACACAAAGACTTAATAACTACCACAAATTATTATTCAACAGTGTAAAGCGAATTTTACATTAATAGTTTCTAAAAAGGAGCGTTGGTGGCTCAGTGGTTTAAGCACTTGACTTGTAATCTACAGGTCTTGGATTCGAATCCCGCCATGTACCAATGTGATTTTTCGTTTTTTCGAATTTTCATATGTACATAATTTACCCGACGTTCTTACGGTGAAGGAAAACATCGTGATGCAACTTGCACATATCGGCGAAGAAATTCAAAGATATGTGTGAAGTCAACCAACCCGCACTTGGCCAGCGTGGTTGACTATGGCCTAGTCACCCTAACTTTAGGGTAGGCTCCGAGCCCCTCGGTGGGGACGTATAGTGAGCTGGTGATGAGTTTCTAAAATCGAATATTCGACAATAATTCATAGTGTCAGTTTCCACTGCCAAGAACCCTGTCCGAAAAAATATTTTTTCGAGTTTCGCCAGTGGAATCAAACCCTATTTGATCCAAACATTAATCCTGTACTTGATAGTCAATCGGATCAAAGTAAGAGAATTATTTTCTACAATTCTCTTTTATACTAATAGCCCGTTATGTATTCACTGCGAACGAATTACGTGTATGAAATCAGTGCATCCCTTTCACCCTCCTTGAAGAGATAGAGACAAAAGTATATGTTATTACACGTTCACCCTATTAGTCATTGGTACTATAACATTTACAAAATGTCAACAAGATGTGGAAAATTTCTAAAATGAAGTCCAAAAAAGTTAATTAATATTCTCTACTAAGATCGCGTACATAGATATAAATAGAATAGACTTAATTTAATGTTATAAATTTTAACTGATGTACTTAAACTGTTGTTTAAACAGTCACTTCGTAACGATTCTAAGTGGCAATCATACTTCTTCTGCGTTTATTATACATCTATAGGCTTTACTGATTTCACTTTTTCTATGGAAGGTATAAAAAATCCCACTTCAATACTTCATCTATCTTCATCACTTCAATACTTTGGATATTTCCAATAGTTAAAACTTGATGTTTTAATTAATTTAATTTATAATTGAAAGTCAATTGTTTATTACTTTACCGATAACCGGTGTCGATCTAAATGTGAAGGTGCTACGTGTTTTTTTGTCCTTTTTTGTTATTAAACTGTCAGGTGTTTGATGTTCCGAGTTGTCCCGGGTCTAGATGACCTTGTGGTTTGTAAATACCAGCTTCCTGGTCCACTTAGTTCTCGTTGAGCGACAACGCCCCTTATTTTGTCCTACGATAAATCGGATAAGGTATAAATAATCCGTGTATCGTTGTATCAGCATCAGTCGTCCTGAAAACCTCTAAGATGTTCAAGTTTGTGTTGTGCGCCCTCTTCGCGGCCGCGGTCGCCGACCCGCAGTTCCTGTACACTCCTTATTCGGAGTCTTACATCGCCCCGGCGACTACCACCGTCACGAAGCACGCTAGCAGCGTCGTCACCGCCCCCTATTACTCTTCCTACCCCTACGACATCCCTCACTTCATCAAGAAGCGTGAGGCTCAATTCATCCCCAGCGCAGTGGTTACACCAACGACCTACGTAAGCAACTGGGCGTCTCCTTACAACTACTTGAACTCCAACGCGTACCTTCCTTACGCTTCAGTGCTGGACGCTCATTTGATCAAGAAGAGGTCCGCTGGTCTCCTCGCTCCTGCCAGTTACATCACTCCTTACAGCTCCTACATTGCCCCCGGTGCATTGACCTACTCCTCCGGCTTGTACCACGGTAACCCTCTATACTCTTCCTACATCGCTCCCGCTCATCTCATCAAGAAGAGGTCCGCCGCCTGGGCTACTCCGCTGCTCGCTGCTCCGATTGCATCCACCTACGTGGCGTCGGCCCCTCTTGCTACCTCTTACTCGAACGTTCTTCCCAGCACCCCCTACTGGTCCGGCTACGGTGCTTTCCCCTACATCAAGAAGTAAGAAGCTTTAATAGTTAAGCGACTCAAACGACCCACGACCTAACGTTTGTACAGGCATGCAATTTTTTTGTAAATACACCATTTTGAATTGAATATATTCTTTTATTTTATGTGATTTCCTAACTAGTATTCGCGGCAGAAACTTAGTTGTGCAAATCAACTCCAAGTTTTACTCAGGCGCTTTTGTTCGATTATGTGTGTTTTTCAGACTGAATCTATTGAGCCTTGAACGCTACTTTTAAATAATTTAACTGACTTTTATTGAAAAAAATAATTTATTAACCTTTACTTTACCGATAAGTGAGACTAATTCGGGAACGCAATTTAACCTTGTACTACTTAAAAAAAAATAGTTTCCAGAAAACTGATTGAATTTGTGACATTCACAGTCTTATTGCAGCTTAAAAATCTTTATTTGATTACTTATGTTTGCTTTTAAATTCAGAAAAATTAAAAACTTAGACTAAAGCTTAAGAAGCCATCTTTTTGGTGAAATTATTACTTAAACTAGCTTTCGCCCGCGACTCCGTCCGTGTGGAATTAAAAAAACAAAAGCAAGTAGCCTATGTGTTCTTCCAGACTATCCTCTACATCTATACCAAATTTCATCGGGATCCGTTCAGCCGTTTAAGCTACAAACTCTAACAAACATCCATCTATCCATCCATCCATCCATCCAGCCATCCATCTAAACTTTCACATTTATAATATTAGTAAGAGTAAGATTGCTTATACTTTCGTGAGACATTATTAAAAACAAATTATAAATAATCTGTCAGTATACTATATTTTGGACTCTGCACAAATTAAATACTTTGTCGATGAAAATTTACATGACAAAATCGCAAATTTTCGCGTTAGAACCCCATAAAGAACTGTTCTTGTAAAGTTATTTTTACTTATTATACAATATCTTCTATGTCATCTTCTAGACATGATTTTAATAATAAAAGTCGTGTCTGCGATGCCATTGTATCCATTGCCCGCTCTACTTCTTACACTTTCATTTTTTTTGTATTATTATTGTATCGGGCACGAGGTGATGCAACGGCTTGCTTTGAAGCTTTGATATCATTTTTGCATTGTATCTTCGACAACTTTAATTTGCAGTCAAAGAATGCTAATTTAAAAACTGTCGACCTTATTGGAATTAGATAAGGATTATTTTCATGTAATACATAAATGTTGGTGTAGATTTAAGTTTGTTAAAGGATTTGATCGTGACTTTAGAAGCAGTCGGTGGCTGTGTTGCGCAATTGCAAATAATTATCCATGTTTGAAAGTCAGAAATTAGTGGAGAAGATAAATGTAGAATATTAGTTAATAGCCCATTATTTAAGACTATCTTTCGCCCGTGACTACGTCCGCGTGGAATTAAAAAAAAACAAAAGTACTAGGCTATGTGTTCTTCCAGACTATCCTCTACATCTATACCAAATTTCATCGAAATCCATTCAGCCGTTTAGGCTACAAACTCTAACAAACATCCATCCATCTAAACTTTCGCATTTTGTTTGCTTTTTTGCTTGTATAAAACTTGTCACGAGCAATAAATATCTATCCTTCACACATTTAAAAAAAACGCGCAATATGTAAAATAAAAACATAATTAAGAGCTTTGAAAAAAAAATGCAGAACTTAATTAAAAGCCGAATATTGAAACGAACCTTAAATTTTGGTTCGTAAACACCGCTTATAATGACGTTAAAATGAAGAGTTTCAGCTTGGCCTTACCATTTAAGATGCTGTTAATTTAAATGTCGTTTCAGTGATTCAATTTGAATCTGTTAACAGTAATCAGCAAAGTTCCAGTAAAAAAAACACATTTGTGTCTTATCAAATAAATCTAGCCTTACTGTCTTAACGCGCAAACCCGGATACCGCCACGCCTTTCACAATAACTTAAACAAATGAACACAAGCTCATTGAAAGGCCCAATGACGATTGACTTTAACTGACATTAAAAAAAATTGTCGTCTATTTTTGTTCGTTAATTTTTTGTTGATTTTGCCGTTTTGCCAATAATTTGTTAGCTAGGTTTTATATCAGTCGTTGGGATTTCTATATTTCACGATGAACTAAAAAATATGCTTTATTTGAATTACAAAATTATTAGTGGTGGTGAAACTTTAGTAGGCTTCTAAAGATGGTATAGTTTTAGGTCTAAAAAAATAAATAATGTCTACGTTATCGTATCTAGGCAAACCAACGTCATATCCGGTAGTTAGGATAAAAGCGAAGTTTTTTCAAAAGCAATAGCAACCAAGTTACTTTTTATGTTCATTTTATTACAAATTATTTAACGTCGAAGTTGGGATGCATATATCCTTGTTTATTCTAGAACTTTGTAAACCTGTATAAAGTAATGAAAACACCACGATTATGTAGGAAGTAATAATATTAATTTATTCACGTGGAAGTTCTACTCGGTACTGCGAGTAGCGCATCTTGTGAAGTAAAGTAAATGATTGCGTCGGCTGTTTTATGCAATGTTTATTTCAATAATTACAATAATACTGACTAGCTTTAGCCCGTGACTTCGTCCCCACGGAATTAATAAACAGCCTACGTGCTGTTCCAAATATTGAATCCATTAATCCAAACATTTATAATGTTAGTAAGATTTATGTCAAAGATTAAAAGAACACATATGGCATGAGTTTTCTACCTAAATATATTTTAATATCACTCCTCATATTATTTATTTATTCAACAACTATCCTTTCTTCCGTTGATGCCACATTACAATCACTAAGTGGCCATTAATCGCGTTCCTTAGTCTATGTCTAGATGGAGATATCTTCCCTAGAGATTGCTTCAGTAACCGTAACACACTCTGATTACGACAGTTATACGACTTCGCCTGCGCTAATCCGATCAGCGCCCCAGGGAATCTTTGTCATCTCAGTCATCACTCCCTACTTGATCATGTCACCTTTCATGCAATCCATCCATCTCTTTGTAGGCCTACTTCTAGTGTTGTACCTTCACACTAGGGTTGTAACGGACCTCCGCTTTCGGATCCGCAAGTGCGGAACTTCCACAAGAAATGAAACCTCCGCATCTGCTTCCGCTTCCGTTATTCCTTATGCGGAGTTATAACGGAGTATAATTTACGTCGTTAACGCAAGAGGAGCGACTAGGTATCGTTTATGCGGCCCGCGCGGACGTGCTTGGTCAACTAGCAGTTCACATTTTCGGATCATACGCGCGTTTGACGTAGTGATTTGATTCTTATTAGTGTGTTGCCAAATTTTTATTTTAAAAAATTGCCGGGTGCCAATAGAACCAAGTATATCTAAAATTAACGTAGTTTTAGTTTTTATTTCTTTAATAAATCGCAATTAATATTTTATTATTGACATCCGCTTCTGCAGAGGTGAAGCCCTTCGCTTCCTCATCCGCATCCGCGTCCGTTAAAATGACCTCCGTTACAACCCTACTTCACACTCATAACTTCGAGTACGCATTTGTATGTATGAATGTAATCTCATATTCAAATATTATTAGCTAATGTTGGGCAACAGTGTATCGTAGACACGAAAGGCGGGCCCACTAATGTCCAGTCGAGCGTTGAACGAGTTGCAACGTTAGGTAAAAACACGAAAACCATTTAAGTTGTTAAGTGGAACACGATGCTACTTGTGGATCAAGTAGGGTTCGCTTTTTAGGCAACTAGTAAATATTATTAGGATTGGTACACAGCGATGCGATAATCTTACTAATCTTACTAATATTATAAATGCGAAAGTTTAGATGGATGGATAGATGGATGGATGGATGGATGGATGGATGGTTGTTTGTTAGAGTTTGTAGCCTAAACGGCTGAACGGATTACCATGAAATTTGGTATAGATGTAGAGGATAGTCTGGAAGAACACATAGGCTACTCACTTTTGTTTTTTTTTTAATTCCACGCGGACGGAGTCGCGGGCGAAAGCTAGTATTTATTATACAAAATCTACAATACTATTTGGAGTCATACTGTCACAAAATCGAAGTAAACTGGTAAAGAATTCAATATGAAATTGATAGAAAGGTTAATGAAATCGTCAGATATCAACCTATTGTGCATTTGGTTCTAATCAATCATTTAGCTACACAGTTTGAAGCCGAATTTAAGGTTAGAATTCTCTAATTTCTCAATTTCAACCATCAAATTCTTATAATTAAGTTATCTGTATCTTTGTTTACCTCATTAAACAACTAGCTGTTCCCGTGCGGCTTCATACGCATGAAATTATGAAAATTTTATTTTATTGTTTGTATTTGTCAAATTATCAATTGCAAATGTCGAAATGACATGACATGATGACAAAGCATTGCAATCTTACTTCCTTGATGTTGGCAGCTTGTAACTTATGGTCCTTTTCCCACATTAAGATTTTTATCCAATTTATTTACACCATAAGTTTAATATATAGCCTAAAGCGTGACGTAAGTGAAGGGCTTTATATTAATGAAATAATTGTTCAAAAATATGCTGTAATTGCTGACATTTTACGTCACAAAGAAGTGTGTGTTTACCCTTTATTCTATTAGTATAGATGTGTCTTTCAAAGCTCATAGATATGACTATAGTTGTCTGTGTGTAGATAGCTTTATTCGCTTGTGGATAGCCGGTATGATTTTGTTACGTAAACGATTATGTGTGCATTTGTCGTTACGTTCAAATGAATTGTGCTTACTGGACCGTGAACAGCCGCGGTTGGAAAATTGAATCAGGTATAGATAAGGCTACACGATCTATGGATTGAAACAAAAACTTTAAGAGCGGGCGCACACCTTTGACTAAACTATCGCACAACTGTTGTGCGATCGTCGATTGTTTCGCAGCCAATTCAACTGTTTAGTTGCACAACTAAATCGTGTAGTGTGCGCTTCATATAAGCTCATAGGAATCAAATCGCAACTAAACAGTTATACGATAGTTTAGTCAAAGGTGTGCGCGCGCTTTTACTATAAGAATTTTCTTACTATTAGACAATACCATAAACGTTACAACGTTATTCTATTTCGATACTGCCTACCGTTTCCCGCCAACAATGGCGCGCTTATCCTTAATATTTCTGACTGACATTGACAGATGTCATAGGGACGGGACGTGTATAAGATCTAGTGTTGTGCCGCTACTCCGGTAAGTTACCGATTTCCTAACACTATAGAGACGGTCAGATCTTTTTGGTATGACGAGTATGTATGTATGTAATTAAATCGTCAAACACAGCTGTGAATTTTACACGTAATATTGTTATTAAACATACGCGCTACTTTAATTGTTATAGTTTTTTCGGCAGTTATTAATAACTATTAGAAAAACCTAGTCATTGAATTAAATGACTCCTTAATATTTGTCTTTCTTCTACAATGAGCTTTTTTATAATACCCGTTATACGTTTTAGAACGTTATCTGGTCAAGTGCATATTATATTTGTTTTCCTTTGAATAGCGGATATAACTGCGTCAGTACGGAATACATAAGTATTTCTAAGTTCCTTATTATCTTTGTAAATATTTGTGATATAGGTACTAAGATAAAGTATTTTTAACCATTAAATGCATCTTGTTGCCAAATGTATACATACCACGTTTTACATTATTTTATTGAAGTCGTGTGGTATGTGTTTCCGAACGCACTTTGACGACCATAGATAATAAATATATTGAGTGTTTTTTCATAATAAATACCTATTTTTTGTTATATTATGTAACATGTACCTAAATACTTTCCAGGGCGCAAAAAAAAACATGCATTTAAGGGTTAAGCCTTGGAATAGATTTTTCATATGTGAATTTGATCGTGCGTAATATTTCGTTGGTTAAATTGAAAAGTAGTTTTCTATATTGTGTGTTTACACCAGTACTAAATAGGCAGGCAAATAAACTTGTACACATATAGCTGGCTGGCGCAACTAACTTGCATGCAAGTGTCCCCGCTGGAATGTGTTTCCCCCTTTTATTCTACAAGTATTACAATGAATGTTGTCAACAATTTTCCTTTAGTACTGTGTTTACTCATTAAATAACCGTCATTTTTTACGCAGAAATCCCCTACAGGAAATAATAACGAAACAACAAAGTGATATCCTTGCGATAAATGCTGATAGATGAGAATTAAATGGTAATGGCTTCCAGAGAGAATTATTAATTTTTATTATTTACTAACTGTTCGCGTGCGGCTTCATTCGCGTGAAATTAGAAAAACTTTATTGTTTACATTTGTCAAATTATCAATTGCAAATGTCACAATGACATGACATGATGACAAACCATGGCAATCTTGCTTCCTTGATGTTGGCAGCAACTTATGATCTCTTTCCCACATTAGGGTTTTTATCCAAAATATTTACCCCCTAAGTTTAATGGCGTGAAAATATGCAGCCTAAAGCGAGACGTAAGTGTAGAGCTTTTTATTAAAAAAAGAAGTATTCAAAAATATGCTGTAATTGCTGACATCTTAGGTAACAAAGAAGTGTGTGTTTACACTTTATTATTTTAGTATAGATAAGGATATTTTTTTGCTAAATAAATTCCCCCATTCTGGTAACTTTTGTATGTAAATTTGATTATTATTCTAACGATGTTATAAGCTATCTGTCATTACATTTTTTTATCTAGAACTATAATATTAATTTCTTTGTTATAAATATTGGTTATGTTAATATATTAAAGAAACCAATACGTTCTTCAAAAGATTATTTTAAACTAGCTTTCGTCCGCGACTCCGTCCGCGTTTTTAAACATTAGCCGTTTTCCTA
>LD688946.1:3228456-3240926 GCA_003118335.3 Papilio memnon
GACATCTTAGGCAACAAAGAAGTGTGTGTTTACGCTTTATTATATTAGTATAGATTTATGTAATATTTAAAACATAGAGTTATAACCTTAACCTAAACCTTTGAGATGTGGTCAGCATCATAAGATTTCAACATGCATAATGCATCAATATTTATACTTCAACTTTATTAGGCATGTATTTTACAGAAAAACTTACAAACTGAGAATTATAAAATCTGAAATCTGAATTACCTTCCTACCTTCTAAATACGAGTATATCAAAAGTAAATTAAAAACTTATGCAGATTAAAAAATACACCAATAACCAAAGCAGTAAAAGAGATTATTTATATATAATTTAAGTAGAATAAATCCTTAATTTAACAAACATGAGGTACAAAGTGGAATAAACCATTTTCGTAGCGTGCCTCGTGCCTTCAATGGCAGTTGAGGCAGACACTTTCTATCAGCACAATGCAACTTACCTACGCACTGAGAAAAATTCACTGCTCCAAATACGTCATTAAGTTATTACATCATTGCTAACTTAAGATTCACTTTCAACTTACATTTTCCTAAATATCAATAAAGGATTGACTTAAATGAGTAGGCTTGGGAAGAGATAAAGTCTTCTCATAGTTTAAGTGCCGAGAATTGCGGTGCGGTCTTTGGAGATCCTGGAACTGACTTCTATTGGACTTGAGTATAGCCTCCGAGGTTATATAGGGTCAAACCCACATAATCCTTTCTTCTCCCAGTGGGCGGGTGTCTTTCGAAGATTCCCCCTTGACACCAAGGAAGAGATCAAGAAGGGAGTGACAATTGTAAATGACGAATGAGATGAGGATGAGATCTGGTAGACGAAGACTGCAGATCTCGTGTAATGTGAGATACCATCTTAGTTTATATTGTAATGTTTTTATAGATAGATTAAAAACTTCTATGAGAAATGATTTATCAAAATCGAATCAAATAAAATGAAGGTTTTAAAGTTTCCTGTTACGATATAAATTATTAAATTAACTGTTATCCAGGATATTATTACTGTTTGTCGGCGACCTGTGTAACGTTTGCGCAAACGTATCAATTAATACGGTTTTAACTAGGTTTAAAAACTTACTAATAAGTTGTTTAATACATATTGACTTCAATAAATACAAAAATCGTGAGAAAACTTGTCAACTTTCAATATCTTACTAACATAATAAATGCGAAAATTTGGATAAATGGATGTTTGTTAGAGTTTGTAGCCTAAACTACCGAACGGATCTCGATGGGCATAGTCTGGAAGAATACATGTAGGTAAATTTTTTTTCTATTCCCCATACACTGAGTCGCAGGGGAAAAGTATTAAACATATATAAAGAAATGATGGAGGATGGATTAATTAATTACTGCACGGGTATATGATGATTTCAATTTTTAGAATTAAGTCAACAATAATTTAAATAATTTGTTGATATTATTTATTGTAAAACCTTACCGTAATAATTTTAATAAGATTTCCGAACGTCGAATGTAAATCTGTATTTGACAAATGTAATATTGACAGTTTATTGACAAAATAAACAAAAACAAATATATTGTAGATTTTGTGTTTATCATAGCTCATTTAACAAAAAGAGCATACAGAAGTGTATATTAATATTTAATCTCCGTTAAAAATGATCGGTGTCGGATTTCAAACGTTTCCTATATTTATGAAGACTGGTTTATTTCGTTGTGACTAAGAATCGACATTTTAAATGTTTTTTAAATGATTACGGTTCGTTATACCAATTTTTAATACCATCATGAATTGACAAAAAGTACATAAGTTAAATAAGACAAATATTGTGTGTTGTGGTGAAATCGAACATTTTTTATACATTGCAGTGTAATTTATAACCAAAATTTGTGTCATAGTGTAAGTGTTGTTATATACGAGCTGTCGCCCGCAAACTTCGTTAGCGTGGAATTAAAAAAAAATAATGGTCGTTATAACATTCGCGTGCATCTACTTTTTACCAGCCACCTTCCCGTCCAAATCGGTCCACCCGTTCCAGAGATTAAGGTATAGAAATTGGCAGATATTATAAAATTTCAAGTTCGTTGAAAATATCTTTTTTATAACTACCCTCAATATCTTGTTATTACCTTCTGATAAAGTTTCTTTGGTATAAAGGCAAAGTGGTAAGGAATTATTTATTTAATTAAATGAATCATAGAAAGTGAAAACGTGTTTCGTGACATGTTATTGCAAGGCCGATCGTATTAGTTTCGGGATATTAACGTACGCAATGTTTCAACATAAATTGACCGGAACACGCGAATAGAAACGTCAACTTTAGAATAATCCATTATATAGTTTTGTGACTGTAAATATCCGAAGCACATGTGGAATTAATTGCCTACGTGTCCTTCCAGACTGTCGCCTGCGTCTATGCCGAGTTTTATTGAGATCCATTCAGCCGTTTAGGCTACAAACATCCATCCATCTAGGCTTTCGCATTTTTTTAATTTTCTTCACATTCATTTATACTCGCTTACCGTAATGTGTGACTTTCTTTCTTTCTTTTGGTTCGTCATATACTTTTATAACCTTAAATAAAAAACCTGCCATTGCCTTTACTTAATGTTAAATGTTTTATATATGTACGATGTTGGTTTTTTAAATAAATAAATACACATAGAAACATATATTTTTACTATGGAAACTGTTGATAGACATCACAGGTATAACCTAAAATATACTTTGAATTCTCCCATAGATTAAAAAACTATGTACATCTATACTCATACTACAAAGAGGAAAGATTTGTATTTTTGTATGTATTGAAATAACTCAAAAACTACTTTGCCAATTTTAAAAATTCTTTCACCATTAAAAAGCTACGTTATCGCTGAGTAACATAGGTTATATTTTTTAATTTCACGCGGGCGAAGTCGCGAGCAACAGATGGTATCAAATATGTCCGTTAGATGTCTTTACACAAATACTCGTATTTTATCATCTCGCTCATTTTACTTGAAAAAAGTGAAACAGCAATATTTATCAGTGGAAATTTTATTTAAATATGAAAATTTCACTTTAGTCATCTAGTTAGTAGTATATTTCATAAGGATTTATTTTATTTAATTTGTTTATATTCGTATAATTATGATACCTGTGAAAGCGTCATCTTGGCGACTAGATTCTCAAGATCGTGGGAGCGTGTGTTTCAAAACATACTGTATTCATTGTCCCCGTGTTTCCCGCGGTTAGGCAACATACACTCAGTACTGCAGTGAAGGTTATACAGGCTGATTAAAATACGCTTTGAAGGATTGATATAAATGTGTACTTGTTATAAAGTCATTTTTTGTGTCTCGCACATTCGTTTTTGAATTTCTACGAACCTAAATAAAGTATTAGAATTAATTCCTTGTTATTAATAAGGCCAGTTTAATGCATTCTATTGTTTAAAAAAATAATGTCATTAACTGCTTTGTAAACGTAATAAAAAGCGTAGGCAATTTTAAATATTTAGTTCTTACTAGCTTTCGCCCGCGACTCCGTCTGCGTGGAATTTAAAAAATTAAGTAAGTAGCCTATGTGTTATTATCCTCTACATCTATGCCAAATCTAACCGAGATCCGTTTATCGGTTTACGCTACAAACTCTAACAAACATCCATCTAAACTTTCGCATTTATAATATTAGTATAATAGTAAGATTACCCTTTAGTTCTGTTAAAGTATTATATTTTGTACGAGTAAGTTTTAACTACTTTTATTTTTAAACATATTTTATGCAAATAGTGCACCATGAAAGAGGCGTGTTGATCCGCCCTCGTATAGATTGAGTGGAGAGGGCGTTTCGCTTTTACTTGTCTTACATATTGCCAATTAATACAGGCCATTGATCTTTAGTATTAACAAACATCAGTCAAGTTATTTATTTTCATCTTTTGTTTTGTAATCAAATTTTAATTAATTTTCACCAGTTGTTGACGTACTAACTGTCGACCATGACTCTCTGCGAGGAATTAATATAAAAGTAGTCTATATGTTCTTCCAGACTATGCTCTACATCTATGCCTAATTTAATAGAGATGCGTTCACGTGTATGAGATTCCTTATAACAAACATCCTGACATATAAAGTTTCGTCTATATTAGTAAGATGAGATTAAAATGACTAGTTACTATTATAGTTGACTTACTACACTCAAGAGCTTTGAATTCTGGTCACTTTAAAAACCTAAAAATGTCGTTTTATTTTTAAAATCTAGCATTCTTGGTTTACTAGGTTTATAGTTTTTTGTTTTAAGTGACCCGGATTCAATGCTCTTAAGTGTATTTATTAATTTACCTTAACATTTAAAGACAATAAAAAGGTATAAACTTTTTAAAAACTTTTACGAAACATTCTTGTCTTTATTTCCATAAAGAATGAGAAAGAAAACATTATTCTTTTGTATATTTTGTCTGTGTAAACCTACGGTTAACATCAATTATAACAGTCAAATATCGCAATATAATCACCGTTAACCGTAGGAAATCTCATCTTAAACATTTCCTAAGTATAATGTCGAATTTGAAACGGGATTGCATCTTAATTGGTAGAGCTTCGCGCTTTCTAATAGTACGTCTCCACTGTCGTAATCCTTATTACCTCACTCCCTCATATTCCATGGAAAAAACAGAGATAGACATTGATCCTTAAGAATAAACAATCGACTATCGATTGCATGGTTTGAAGTAGTTGTGTAAACTGAGTTCCCACTGCCGAAACATCTACTTAAAAACATATTCCTATCTTTATTTATTCAAAGACAAAGAAAAGGAGCTGAATATGCTTGTCTCGGATTTCTATTGCGTTTAGTCATCTCATAAAAGGGTTATTTCCACGTAAATTAATTACAAATATTGATTTTCCTTGATGATAGTGCAAACAAAAGTTTTATGAACAGTGACGTACCTTACTTGTTTCTAGAAATGTCACAAAGACCTGATTTAAGGTAAATATAATTAAGAAAATTAACACCGTTTATTACTTCTTATTTCGAAGTTCGTCGTATTTACAGTGTACGTTTAAAATTATTTATGAATGAATTTATCATATAAAAGCTGTAGCTCGTGACTTCTTTCGCGACGAAAAAAATACCATAGCCTATGTTACTCACTGATAACGTAGCTTTTCAATGGTGACAGAATTTTTGATACCGGCCCTGTAGTTTTTGAGTTATTTCAATACATACAAAAATACAAATCTTTCCTCTTTATAATCATACTAATATATACTATAAATGTTAAAGTTTGGATGGATGGATGTTTTTTAGAGTCTGTAGCCTAAACGGCTGACGCGATTTCGATGAAATTTGATATAGATGTAGAAGAAAGACTGGAAGAACACATAGGCTACTCACTTTTGTTTTATAAGTGTAGGGCTTTTTATTAAAAAAAATATTCAAAAATACGCTGTAATTGCTGACATCTTACGCCACAAAGTAGTGTGTGTTTACACTTTATTATATTAGTATAGATATGGACATACCTGCAATCTGATTAAACATAGAAATCTACGTAATAAATTACTGTTTATTACTGGATACTGCTTCTTACTTACCTATCAAATGTACTTGCTAGTTCTTTTATGACAAAAGCAGTGACGTAGAGAAAAAGAATGTTTAGACAATGTTAATTTTTTAGATTATTTTGGGTATTTTTCTTTATCTCCGGCATTCGACGCCCGCGGGCACGGAAGCCTATCTCGAGGCGCCACTCGACCGGTTTTTTTGATATTTACAAATAACTTTGTGACGCTCTCAAACGTATGCTTGAATACAGTGCACTATATACAAAATGTATTATATTATTGACATTAAATGCTGATTTAAAATGCATTCGGAGGTCTATTAATATGGCAAGTCAATTGCCTACATTTAACCAAACAGAAGAGACGCACAGAAAGAGAATATTACCCTATATCTAAGTGTCAACTCCCCGTTCAATTCCCCTTCCTTACTGAAAAGGATGGAAAGGGGAAGAGGACTAACATCAAGTCTCCGCTGTGGCTCTTAAACTCCACAAACAACACGTGAACAAACCAAAACTAGCATGATTGCTGACATACTACTTTTATACTAATATAATAAAGCGTAAACACACACTTCTTTGTTGCCTAAGATGTCAGCAAATACAGCATATTTTTGAATAATTCCCTTTTTAATAAAAATCCTTACGTTACGCTTTAGGCTACATATTTTCACGCTATTAAACTTAGGGGGAAATTTTTGGGTAAAAACCCTAATGTGGGAAAGAGACCATCAGTTGCTGCCAACATCAAGGAAGCAAGATTGCCTTGGTTTGTCATCATGTCAGGAGGCCCAATTTTAGTCCCTTTCCCGTTCCACCCTTTTCTTATAAGGAATGCATTGGATGGGAAAGTGGATTTGACGGTGGAGGAGACGCATAGGAAGCGGAAATATCCTCTTTATGTGCGTCTCCTCCTTCGTCGATTTAGGGTATCATCAACGCATCTGCTATTGCGGATGTCTATGGGCAGCGGTCGCTTCGCCATTTAGGCGAATTTAGGTGGCGGCTTGCTCGTTTGCCACTTTTTTGAATAAAAAAAATGTCATGTCATTTTGAAATTTGCAATTGATAATTTGACAAATGTAGGTAAACAATGAAATAAAGTTTTTATTTCACGCGGATGAAGCCGCACGCGAACAGCTAGTATTAGAATACAAGTATACTCGTAGATATACATGTAGATAGGTATTTATTACCAGTAAAGATGACTTCTTTACAAATCTATATAATATGTGGTATATAAATAAATTGAGGCGAAATGTCATCCGTTACTAAATTGCCATTAAGAGCGATATTAAATTGGGGATTAACGTCGTTGCAATTTAGTTTATACGATGACTTAATGATCAATAATAATTTAATCGTCCAGTACTGTATGTCTTAGAGGTTAATGTTAGAATAACGAGGTCCTGGTTTAATCAAGATGTATCTATTCTTATTGGAATTTTCTAAGAACAATATTTGAAGTGTTTTCAGTTGCTAACAATTGATAAAAACTCGTACAATTAGTAAAACGGACTATTTAAATTGCTTTAAGATGTACCAAAGAAGCGTTAGTAAGCATAAATGCGAAACATTGCATGTATTGTTTCTAGGTGTTAAACTGCTTAACGGAACCCAATGAAGGCACAGGTGTAAAACATAGCCTGGAAGAACACATAGGCTATTTTCTATGTTTTTTTTTTAATTCCGTGCGGACTGAGTCGCGGGCAAAGACAAGTATTCTATACGTTTATAAATTGCACTCTAATGTACATAAAACAATAACTAAAATAATTCCGATATGAATCATAAACTCTTAGTTTTTTTTTAAATATTAAGATTACTCATTTAAGACGTGTTGAGTTTGTTCTTGCCAATTATATTGTCAAAACTTTTTGCACGTGAAGTCAGGCATAGATAATAAAATTAATGTGCCTTTATGATTTCATAATGTTTAAACGATTTGTCTATGGCAAGATTCTAACATTATGACAGGTATTGTTGGGGAAAAATGATAGCTTCCATAATTTAAATCATTTACAAGATATTTTTATTATCACAAACGAATAAGTACGTTCATATTATAAAATTGTCTCTTTATATTTTCATTTATCGACTTCTCAGTGCAGAATTTTTAAAAGGGTCGCCTATAATATTTCCGCGTATGACATTGATTACATTAATATATGTAATCTATACTAATATAATAAAGTGTAAACTCACACTTCTTTGTTGTCTAAGATGTCAGCAATCACAGCATATTTTTCAATAATTATTTTTTTTAATAAAAAGCCCTACACTTACATCACGCTTTAGGCTATATATTTTCTTAAACTTAGGGGGTAAATATTTTGGATAAAAACCCTAATGTGGGAAAGAGACCATAAGTTGCTGCCAACATCAAGGAAAAACGATTGCCATGGTTTGTCATCACGTCATGTCATTTTGACATTTGTAATTGATAATTTGACAAATGTAAATAATACAATAAAGTTTTTATAATTCCAAGCGGATGAAGCCGCATGGGAACAGCTAGTTATAAATTATAATTGTGAATGTAATCTATTGTGTTTTAGATTTAACATTCGATCATTAATATTCTCTGATTTACAATCTGTTGCTTTCCAAAATGACCTTTATTTACATCGTGATAAGATTTACCACTTATGATGGTTGCTGAGATAAATAACTCCATTAGGTTTGTATTTATCTACTGCCAGTTTCATTTATACGTTAACTAATTTATTTAGTCTGTGGCACACATTATAGTGATGTAATTTTCTTCGGATGTTTTCGGTCATCGGTTTTAAGCGTAAATATATACAAAAAATGTTATCCGAAAGCTAAAATAACAATATCCAAATAGTGTATTCTTTATACATCATATAATTGTTAGATCTAAACAGAGTTATCTGACGCGATCACTCAAAGTAATGTTTTCGTTTGTTTTTATTTAATGTTATTTTCTTTACATACTTTCTGATAGACCTACATTGTGATAGCAACCTTACGAGGTCAGAAATATGTATGCCACCTTTAGAGAATTAAAAAAATCGTACTAATCATAAATGCGAAAGTTTAGAAGGATGGATGTTTGTTAGAATTTGTAGCCGGCTGAACGGATTTCAATGAAATTTGGTATAGATGTAGATGATAGTCTGGCAGAACACATAGGCTACTCACTTATGTTTTTTTAAATTCCAAGCGGACGGAGTCACGGGCGAAAGCTAGTGTAACAGGTAAAACTAATTCGAATCGGACCTTATTAATGAGCCGCCCTTAGACTTTGTCTAATTTAACGGTTATCATATTTTAAACAAATACTTTCGCTTTAAAAGTAAAAAATAAACAATTGAGTCTTACAATAGATATAAACAAAAGAAAGTTACCCTGAATATGATACAAGATTCGATTGGTTATTCAAAGCGTGCACCGTTTTCACATGTTCGTACCAATATAACAAAATGCTAGTGGGCTTTCTTAATTTTTGTGATCTGAATCTAAAACGTACATTTCGCTTTCTTTCACTCTATAGTTCTTACGAAAGCGGACATAATAAACTTAACAAAATATATACTTTAATACCACTTTAATAGTAGGACAACGTACAAAATTGTAGCCTGGTTCAACATATTAAATTTCTCTAGTGAAAGAGATTTATGAATAAAAGTTTTGGGCTAAAGCCGTTCGCAAGGCTACACATCTCTGAGATTTTAGTCTCTAAAATGACTTACAATGTCGGCGACACGACGCATATACGAACCTCTACGAGAATATATTTGCAGAAGTCGCTTATAAAATCTCAGATTCGCGTTGCCTTGTGTCCATCAAGACTTGTTGAGTTTATCCGTGTTTATCATTTATCTATACTAATATTATAAAGAGGAAAGATTTGTATTTTTGTATTTTTGTATGTATTGAAATAACTCAAAAACTACTGGGCCGATTTTAAAAATTCTTTCACCGTTAGAAAGGTAATTTATCTGTGAGTAACATAGGCTATGTTTTATATTTATTTTAATTTCACGCGGGCGAAGTCGAGAGCAACAGCTAGTTACTTATAAGTTTGTATTCCGTACAAAGGATCGACAAATTAAATGACTAAACGTTATCTAACAAAAAAATATTCAGTTGAAAAAATGTTCGGCTGCTCAACTCCATTCAAGATAACCGAAACCGTACTCAGTAATATTCGTCGTATCGTAAATCGAGGTAACCATATCGCTGTAAAGAGACTTATTCAAATTAAGCTGTACGCCTTTGGTCGTGCCGGCTGGTATGCGCATAAGCACCGTGAATGTACATGATCTTAATGAATTTCGCGTCACCATTACCATAACGGGAATGCAGATTTTGTACCAAAGGTACCATGTGGGGATCGGATTTTTATCAACAGGTCAAAAACCGTTTAACGCACGGAGTCGCCAGCGGGGGGCGTGAGTGTTGATTCCACTTTGGTTTGTGACGGTAAAATGCATTCTTCGGTCACGGTAGCGTATGATTATTGCTATTCAAATACGTATCTTCTATACTAATATAATAAAGCGTAAACACACACTTCTTTGTTGCCTAAGATGTCAGCAATTACAGCATATTTTTGAATATTTTTTTTTAATGAAAAGCCCTATACTTACGTCAAGCTTTAGGCTATATTTTCACGCCATTAAACTTAGGGGGTAAATATTTTGGATAAAATCCTTAATGTGGGATAGAGACCATAAGTTGCTGCCAACATCAAGGAAGCAAGATTGCCATGTCATTTTGACATTTGCAATTGATAATTTGACAAATGTAGGTAAACAATGAATAAAGTTTTTATAATTTCACGAGGATGAAGCCGCATGGGAACAGCTAGTTATTAGATATATGTACTAAATATGCCAATTGTTTTTATGAAAGGGTATTACTATTCAATCGACTTTGACGCAGTTTTGTTAGTCGATATATAGGTCGTTAAAACGACGCGTTGTCCATGCCACGCCTGTCAGAACTTATGCACTAGTGGTTAAGGCTCGCATGTATTGGGCAATTAGTTATTATTCCGTATGAGGAGTTAAATAATGTTGGACTAATGAAATTGCGCCCTTAACATTAGTTCCCGTTTTTCAATTGTTTGATTTGAACTTGATCGGTAAAATTTGACTTTCAGAATTACTCGAATAACTCGTATTGATAAATGCATTTTTAAAAACAAATATTTGATGATAGCGTCAACTTTGATTTCAGTTTGAATCGAATATTTACATTAATTCATTATTGTTTTGTTTATCATAAATCTCATTGTTTAATTGTTTATTTAGGTCTAAAAAATTTCAAATTCAACAATAAATAAATACACTTTCTATCACTACAATGGAAATATCTTCGTTGAATATATGGACGTATTATTATGTTATTACAAAAATATTAAGTCATCAATTCCAATAGAACTAATATAAGTAATTATCTAGTTTCTGAAATATATCTCTTGCATAAACCCTACCTAATTTATCCTAAAACTATGGTTAGACACAGTACTTAAATGCGTGTTTTAAATGAGACAAAATAAAACTTTAAAATCTTCCAATATCTTGCGAACGGTGTACCAATAAATAACTTAGCAATAAACTAAGTAATCAATACTTATTTCTTTCAATAAGTCGCGCTAAGTTAGGCCATAAATAAAATCATCCAAGCGACAAGTTGGTATAATCGATTACCTGGAAAAAAGAAAAAAGAATATTATCAACGGCCAGTATCTCATACTTGTCAAGTTGTCAATTACGACTTTCATGTGTCCTTTTAGTTAAAAAAAAAGTTAAAACGCCTTATTACATTGTAGCCTTTAAATGTTATTCTTTACGAAAAAAATAGTTATTAAAAATCGCTAATATTTACTAAACATAAGTTTTTCAATATTTTATTAGGTGACCGTTTTCTCCTATTTTTATTAAAAGATTTATTAATTTAAAAAAAAAACTCTTTGTTAACAAAATTACAGTCATTTTTATATTCCGTGGAAATTATGACATGACAACGGCGTTATTATGTCAAAAAATGTAAAACATCTTTAACTCGGGGTCAACAAAGTGTCAAATATCATTTCGCAAACATGTCAATGTGTATTGTCCTTGAAATACAAAAATGCAGTTTTATTTGTCATTGTCATGCAATACTTTCTGATAAATTATGGCAATGGAAGTTTCCTGGGAAAAAATCAATTTGGCGTGCATTCAATTTGGTAGTGTTACCATAAGTTTTATATTATTTTGAGACATTAACACATAGTATCTTGAAAGCACTAGACAGAAAGAACGTTCTTCCTACAGGTATCAATTTTTATTAAAGACTAGCTGTTTCTCGCGATGTTGTCCGCGTGGAATTAAAAGAAAATGGCAAAAAAATATTGTCGATGTTACTCACTGATAACGTAGCTTTTTAACGGTGAAAGAATTATTTTTGAAATCGACCCAGTAGTTTTTGAGATATTTCAATACATACAAATATTTCTTCTTTATAATATCAGTATACAAGTATAAATATACCTCACCTTCTTTTACCACACACTTATTGCATCTTGTTTCTCTGTCATGTAACGAAATGTGACGTGTCCTTGGAATCTTACATGTGTAATGGTTTTTAAAATTTTTGCATTTACCGTAATAAAAAATGTATATCAATTCCACATTTCCAACACATCTTATCTTGTTAACCTTTTAAATGCCGGAATATCTTATCATTAATGTACAACCTGGTCACCGTGTCGCTCTCATGGAACGCACGCGACCAAGGGTTATCTCCGAATAACTGAACACTTTACAAAAAAGATACAAAATTCTCTTTAATTCTGAATATCAGTCGTATTCGATAAGGATAAAAAAAATTAAACCTGACACGATACTCATTTATAAAATACTAGCAGTTCGCGTGCGGCTTCATCCGCGTTGAATTATAAAAACTTTATTTTATTGT
>LD688946.1:3241085-3253919 GCA_003118335.3 Papilio memnon
AGCCTGGAAATTTATCGTTCAATATTAAAATTATTTCGATTTTAAATATATCTGCGAGTAGATTGCAAGACATTATATTTGAACCGTGCTTGTCTTCAATTTGTTTTAAAGTAATAAATAGTTAAAACTGCGATATTTTCGAAATTCTTTACTCTTTCCACTCATTTGTGTACTCAGTCATCGCAGGGGAAATTGGACGTTTCGCAAAATCGCATAATTTCGCAAGTCTGTTCGCACGGTCTCTTGCGGCGTAATATTATTTGTTTCTGATGAAATTACAAGCTGAGAAGATGCGACTGCAGTGATATAACGGTGTTTATTACATTAAATACAGAATTAGTTATTTGTCAATTGCCTTATAGCATCCTCCTGGCATCAGTTTTAAAGAGTAAAGATCGTCTTATAGGCAAACGGGCTAGCATGCATTGCGTTTAAAGGACAGAGCAGTGGACATACAGAAAAAGGATATAACCGTTTGTAATTTGTAGAGTCTGTACAAGTTATACACAAGACCAATGTTACCAGGTTGCGAATTTCATTATTGTTTAATTTTACGACGAATAATGGACTATTTGTTGGTATTTCTTGACAGTTTATCTATACTTCTGTGCTAATATTATAAAGCGTAAATACACACTACTTCGTGACGTAGGATGTCAGCAATCACAGCAAACTTTTGAACAACCCTTTCTTTAATAAAAAACCCTACACTTGCGCTTTAGACTATTAAACTTGGGGGGTAAATAAATTGAAAAAAAAAACCTTCATCTGGAAAGGGACCATAAACTACAAGCTGCCAATATTAAGGAAGCAAGACTATTATGGTAACGGTAATTTTGACATTTGCAATTGAAAATTCGACAAATGTAGACAATAAAATAAAGTTTTTATAATAACATGCGAACGAAGCCGCACGAGAACAGCTATCATACGTCATACTAATATTATAAATGCGAAAGTTTAGATGGATGGATGTTTGTTAGCGTTTGTAGCTTAAACTGCTGAACGGATTTTGATGAAATTTGGTATAGATGTAGATGATAGTCTGGAAGAACACATAGGCTACTCACTTTTTTTTTAAATCTACGCGGACGGAATCGAGGGCGAAAGCTAGTTTATTTATAAAAGACAGTGCATAATAAAATAGATGTAATAAAAATAAACTTAGTAGTTTGTCTCATACTTAGTTTTTTGTCTTACACTTATTGCATTTTTATAGCATTTTTAGTGTCTTAAAATGATAGGTGTCATGTGGTTTTATTGAGTTTTGTTTTCCTTTATTCCTTCGTCTCCGGATGAGGTTGGCGTTAATATATGTATATAGTTCAAATTCCATTATTTTATTGAACCTGTTATTCAATATATATGTACGGTAAGGGCTGTTAAAAGTTTGTCCATCATTGGAATGTGCATTAAGGTTATTTCCGTTTTGTTATCTATACTAATATTATAGAGGAAAGATTTGTATTTTTGTATGTATTGAAATAACTCAAAAACTAAAGGGCCGTTAAAAATTCTTTCACCGTTAGAAAGGTAATTTATCTGTGAGTAACATAGGCTATGTTTTTTAATTTCACGCGGGCGAAGTCGCGGGCAACAGCTAGTTAACAATAAAGTAACGAACACTGGCAGTTAATTCAAAAAAGAAATAAGGAAGTACCCAAATCCATTTGAATATTAAAAAAAATAGTATGTATTACTGGTAAATTTTAGAACCCTTATGTTATTGCAGTTGGTATTAAATAGTTACAAACTACAAACTACTGGACCTATTTTCAAAAAATCTTACGTTATAAGAAAGCTTCAATATCACTGAGTCACTTCTATATGTACTAATAGATTTTTTTATTTCGTGAGGACGAAGCCGCGGGCAAAAGCTAGTTATTTTATGTTTACAACTAGCTGTTGTTCGCGACATCATCCGCGTAATAAAAAATAGCCTATATTACTGATAACGTTGTTTTTTAATGAATTAATCATCATCATCACCAGCTCACTATACGTCCCCACCGAAGGGCTCGGAGCCTATCCTATAGTTAGGGTGACTAGGCCATAGTCAACCACGCTGGTCAACTGCGGGTTGGTTGACTTCACACATATCTTTGAATTTCTTCACCGATATGTGCAGGCATCACGATGTTTTCCTTCACCGTAAGAACGTAGGGTAAATTATGTACATATGAAAATTCGAATGATCGAAAAATCACATTGGTACATGGCGGCGGGATTCGAACTCAAGACCTGTAGATTACAAGTCAAGTGCTTAAACCACTGAGCCACCGACGCTCTAATGAATGAATAAATGTACAACCGCCTGCCGGACCACGTCACAGCGGCTACCAGCCTCGTGTCATTTAAAAACAAACTTAAGTCCTGGCTAATTCAGAAAGCTCTGTATAGTGTGGAGGATTTTTTTCTATCATAATGATTGTCTTGTTTTCTACTCAGTAACTCTGTAGAACAATTATAACATTTGACCTGTAAAAACTAATCTTTACCAATAAATATTTGTATTTGTATTTGTATTTAAGAATTTCTGAATTATTGCAATACTCGTATATACAAAAATACAAATCTTTCCTCTTTATAATATTAGTATAGATGACAGTTATCTCTAAATATGAACATTACTAAGGAAGTGAAGAACAGACGTTATAATTTAAATAATTAAATTAAGTATTTGCCTTGGCGCCAAAATTGATTAAGATGTTTTGTCTGATTAATATGTTAACCTTAAAGTTAATAACTAAATTATTAAATTTTGTTTAACTAATTGTGTGAACATGTTTTCTCACTTATTTTTAGTGTGTTTACACCTTAAAGTTTTCTTAAGAAATTTGTATATTGAGAAGTTAATGCACGTACATATTTAACTAAGATCATACCTAAGATTTCTGTTTTTATTTATATTTCTTTTTGTAGATTCCTATTATTACTGGATACAATCTCGTAGTTTATTTTTTAATTTTATAAAAAAACAAGGCAGTCTACTAATTACGTACATCGGTATGACAAATGGCGTAAACAAAATGGCGGCCTTCAATTTGACAGATGATTAACTTTTACATTAAAGCACAACTGAGTTAAATATAGGGTTAATTAGATTCGATACATCAATAACGCCAGGTTAACTACTTGTTTAAAAATATTTCGTAATAATTTAGTTAGACAATTCCGTTCTCAAGGAACGATTTATTAACAGCTATTATATGAGATAACTAGCTATTGCTCGCGATTTCGTCGGCGTGAAATTAAAAAAATAACAAAAATATAGCCTATTTCACACAGTGATAACGTAACTTTTTAATGGTGAAAGAATTTTTGAAATCGGCCCAGTAGTTTTTGAGTTATTGCAATAGATACAAAAATCTAAAAATACACATTTTTCCACTTATAATATTAGTATAGACTAGCTGTTGCCCGTGACTTCGTCCACGCAATATTAAGACAAAAATTAGCCTATAATGTGTCTATGTCAGCTACCCTTCAGTGAGAGTCCGGTCGAAATCGGCCCAGCCGTTTCGGGGATTACCCGGAACAAACGCGGCTTGCAGACAGACAGACAAAAAAATGCGATTTTCGTTATCAACAACGCAAATACATCATCTTCCCGAAATCTTGAATTTTTCTTTTGATATTACAAACAAACACTCCAATTTTATTATATGTATAGATATAATAAAGATGAATATATAATAGTTATTACTTATGTTTTTCATTATACATTCATTTATAAGTTTCCGGCATAAATACGGTGTAAAGATAAATTTCTGTTGCACAAGTTGTAAAAACATTCAGATGATGCAAGAAAAACCGTAACCAAATGTCACCCGCTAACCTAACTGGCAACTTTTGAGTATTATGCGTGTAAAGGTTATAAAAAAAACAATATTCTTAATTTTTAATCGTAATCTCATTGATGCGAAGCGCATTCATTTACATATGTAATGTATGTCCAACATATTTCCTTTCGAAATTCGTAACGGGAATTCCTACTTCCACCGACTTACTAATTGACCGGCCAATATAAATTATGTAAATACAAAACGTAACATACATTGCGTTCTAAATCTCTTTAATTGTGTGTACCTCGCCTTTATTTTCAATGATAAACATCGTTGGATGTTGAATTATTCATAAATACGGTATATTGGTGCTGTGGTGATAATTTCGAATTCTCCTTCGTCCGAATTATAACATGGTGCGGCGATCAATTACTAATGTGATTGAAGCAGTTTATATAATTGTAACGGTCATGACAATCAATGCACCGATGTTGGTGGTCTGCTTATTTTTTTATACAAAAACAATACGGCAAACGAGCAAGCGGCCACCTAAATCCGCTGAAATGGGGAAGCGACCGCTACCCATAGACATCCGCAATTGCAGATGCGTTATACCCTAAATCAACGGAGGAGGAGACGCATATAAAGAGGATATTTCCCCTTCCTATGCGTCTCCTCCACCGTCGAATACACTTTCCCATCCAATCCTTTCCTTATAAGAAAAGGCTGGAAAGGGAAAGGGACTAAAATTGGGCCTCCGGCACCATACTCATAAGACGAAACGCGGAATTGCTTCCACTTCACGCCTGTCTTCTGTGTGGTCGTGGTATTGCACCGGGTGAGCCGACCCATTCGTGCTAAATGTTAAAGCGGGTTCTACCACTGTACTTATGTTTGGATGTTGAGTTTACACCAAGAGTTAAAGGGCATTGACCTGGTCAAATGGATGAACAACCGCTGTAGCATCTGTTGCGGGAATTACGACAACACTGTTATGACGTGCAGAAAGATAGCTTTGCTATGAAATCTATCCTTTTTTCTCCATCTCTATCTTGTTATGTACATAATTTCTCTTCTAAGTTTAATTCGTTGTTGTGATTTAGGTAGTAGATTTTGACATAGCATCGTCGTTGGCTTTCATGTTAATCTCATGTTCATGTTATTGGTAAAAAAACACAACTTACAGTCGAATTCTTAAAGGAATCTTAATCACTTGGCGTCGTAAGCGCATCTATCTGACACCTGACAGACGTCAAAACATCAATAGATGTTGCAGATTAAGCGCGGCCTTATCTTAAAAAACGCCGTTGCATTTAAATGTCGTTTTAGTATTCGGCAGTTATACCTCTAACGTATCAAAAATTCTGATTCATTTGTTTTTTATCTAAGGACTTTGACCTTAACTATCATAGAGCATTAAAATTTAAAGCAAATCAATGCAATATAATTAATTGCCACATCTCATCGCGTTCATTAAGAGCGTTGCTTTTTCTAAGAAAGTAATCTTTTAAAATTTGAATTTCAATGAAAGAAACCTATTATAAAAGTTATATATATTAATATCAAGTGGTAGAAATTAGTAACTGTCCAGATAACAGTTATTAATTGACAGTTATAAGATGAATGTTGCCCTATTCAAATTTAAATTTATTTATAATTTTTCCTTCTGGCAACATTCGACCGGTTGACGTATGATGCGGAAACACAGGAGGCAAAATCAGAGGTTTATTAATATTTCGTCCCGAACATTTCTGAGAAAAGATGTTGTTTTGTGCCTCGTTCGATGACCCCTAATTTTATTTGTTTATATTTTGCATGTCTATGTTGTAGATAATCTGTGCTTTTTTATGATTTTTACAGCTGTTTAGGGTTGCCAATAGAATAAAATTATTTATTTGAAAATTCAATTAAAAATCGTGTCCAAATTTCAGTTTATCATTCAAATAGAAGTCGTATTTTGTAACGATTCTAAATGTACATTAAGGTCCCTATTTTGTTAGACAAGTGAAATATAATTTTATATAGAACTAGCTGTTCGCGTGCGACTTCATCCGCGTGGAATTATAAAAACTTTATTTTATTGTTTACATTTGTCAAATTATCAATTGCAAATGTCAACATAACATGACATGATGACAAACCATGGCACTCTTGCTTCCTTGATATTGGCAGCAACTTATGGTCTCTTTCCCATGTTAGGGTTTTTATCCAAAATATTTACCCTCTAAGTTTAATGGCGTGAAAATATGTAGCCTAAAGCGTGAAGTAAGTGTAGGGCTTTTTATTAACAAAAGAATTATTCAAAAATATGCTGTAATTGCTGACATCTTAGGCAACAAAGAAGTGTGTGTTTACGCTTTATTATATTACAGTATAGATTAGTTATTAAATAATAATATTTCAAGTATTTAAACGGCTAATTCATTTTATGCTATTTAAACGTAGATAGTAGTTTATAGGAAGAAATACAAAATTACATATTTCCAAGTAAATCGGCTGTTTATTTTCTAAACAGCGCTATATATTTACAGTAATAGTTATTGATAATTAGTTAATAAAATGTGATAATTGTTATCAATTATATTGGAGCTATTACAGTTAAAATAAAGGTCGAATTCTGACTAAATCGACTGAACATTCACTTCCTTACTACGACCTCATACGTTGCGTGTTTGGCATATTTTAAACGACCGCGTTACTGTTACGCCCAGACATTATGGGGTCACTAAGGGCTTCCTTTATAGATTACTTGATGTTGGAGTGCGATAATAAGACTAGTTAGTAGCTCTTCACCGCAACCAACTTCAACCATCAACGGCAAAATGTCGAATACCACAATCACAAAATATTGCAGCTTGTCCTGTCTGTCCATTTATAGAGGTCAGAGCATTTTTGACTTTTTGGAACGTGATATCGATATAGACCTACAAAGATAGGTCTGCTAGTTTTTAGAGTTGCCAGTAAGCAAGTAATTCTCAATGTTGAAAACAAATTCAAACCAAATGCAATTTTTTTTTGGTTAATGTGTCAAAATGTGACGCTTTCAAAATGTCTTTAGTACACAAAATTGTCAAATTCCATCCTTGTAGGTTTAATAGAGTGTTACTTTGTCAATGGGTGAACTAATTTCGATTGCAGTATCATACGTATTTTGATTCCAGTGATTAATAAATGTTTCTTGTTCCAGTTGCACAATGGAGGCGACGCCGCACGTGTCGACCCACTGGCTGTCCACAGTTATCCTCCTATGTTCCTTCTTCTCCACACACTCCCTTAATACTAAGGTAAGCTTGTATGAAAGTTGATCCATCTTTATTATAAACTAGCTGTTGCTCGCGACTTCGCCCGCGTGTAATTAAAAAATAGCCTATGTTACTCCCAGATAAATTACCTTTTTGACAGTGAAAGAATTTTTAAAATCGGCCCAGTAGTTTTTGAGTTATTTCAATACATACAAAAATACAAATCTTTTCTCTTTATAATATTAGTATAGACTAGATTTCGTCCGCGATTCCGTTCCTTTGGAATTAAAAACATAAAAGCTAGCCTGTATTCTTATAGACTTTGCTCTACATCTATGCCAAATTTCGTCGTGATCTGGTCATTTTAGGTTACAAACTCTAATAATCATTCATCTAAACTTTCGCATTTATAATTAGTAAGATTAATTACTAATTTATAAGTAACATAACATCTTTTTAGACAAGTTTTATTTCTGTTGATCGTGTTTGGTCTAGAAATGTCACATTTGCATATGATATAATTTTGTTAGTTGCTAAGGAAACAAGCGGGTAAAATCCGTTTGTTCATTATTGTAAACAGTGATGTTTAATTACAAAAACATGCAAATTGAAAAACATCGCCCTGCTTATTTTAATACGCCATTTTTAAACATACAATTATAATTTAGACAAATTTGTAATATTAAAACTAAACTGACGTCGGTGGCTCAGTTGTTTAAGCACTTAACTTGTAATCTACAGGTCTTGGGTTCGAATCCCGCCGTACCAATGTGATTTTCAATTTTTCGAATTTTCATATGTACATAATTTACCAGATGTTCTTACGGTGAAGGAAAATCTCGTGATGCAACCTGCACATATCGGAGAGGAAATACAAAGATATGTGTGAAGTCAACCCGCAGTGGGCCAGCGTGGTTGACAATGGCCTAGTCACCCTAACTAGGGTAGGCTCCGAGCCCCTCAGTGGGGACGTATAGTGAGCTGGTGATGACGACCTTTCATGTTAATGTCATATGCCTATCCTTGTCTTACTCACGTAAGGTAAACGCACCAATTTTCGTCCATAAGTTCGATCTTCCGTCACATCAACAGTTTGATCATGTTTAAATCGACATCTTTTCTCTTACATCATGGTTTTGCATATAAAAAACTCTTACCGCCATTTAATCAAACCACAGAGTATCAATAATTGATGAGTTAGTATGAACTTTCTGGTTGACCTTTAGTGCGGGTCCACAATTTAAATTACCTCTGGCATGTTCGGTTTTTAACAGCCATGATGGCGTCACTTGATATATAATCTGTCAAACAGAAAGGATTGATTCTTTAATTTCTAGATTTTTCTTTACCAGAAAGACAAAGTTGCAGGTTACATTTATATGAAATAATTTTCATAATAATAATAATAACAACCAATGATGGCATTTTTACAAACGTTACCTAGAGATATAAGCGAGGGATTGTAGGTTTCTACGGCCGAAATACCTGAACAAAAAACATACGGACATCCCACTCTTTTTATTAAAAAATGAAGGAGAGAAACGGCAGTGAAAAATTACAGCCATAATGTTCATTGCGATTTAATTTGCAATCGTTACATTATTTTATAGCAAGGATCGTACGAAACGCAAATTGATAATTTATGACACCTCGTGGAAAAACACGTGTACTATTGAATTTTTATACATTTTACTTGTCACAAGAAAGGCGCCGAAATAGGGAATATATTAATTTTAATTAAATGGCAACACTTAAACGATTTCATTTTAACTGGCAATATATTTCGCGGTATCATTATAGTTATATTAATTAACAATTTAATCATTCAAATCTTGATAATGGTTTTAAAATAATTATTACATTTAAGACGAAAAGATAAGCATTTGATTTGTTACATCATAATAAACGTATGTTAATTTTCTAAAGTTCTTTTTTGTTTACTATCTTGTAAATAAGATATTTAATTTAACGACTCGAACCACTTTTTATAATACACATGCCAACGAGTAAGCAGCCATCTGGATTCGATATGACCGCTGTCCATAGACACCCGCATTTGCATGCATAGCTTTAATAGACAAAGAAAGAAATAATTCACCTTCCTGTGTTCTACTCTTCCAAATCCATGTCGTTTAACAGTGGTAGAGTCCTCAATAAATTTGCACGAATGTGCCGCGTGTCCGGTGCAATACCACGACCGCATAGAAGATAAGCCTGGAGTGGAAGCAATTCCGCGTTTCATCTGGAGGCATAAGGAATAAGACCAAAATAAGGTCTCCGGCAAACAAACTCCTCAAACGAAACACGGATGAACTTCCACTTCACGACTTTCTTCTCTGTGGTCGTGATATTGCACCGGATGAATCGGCCAATTCGTGAAAGAGATATAGAAGGCTCTACGACTGTTAAATCCAATATCTGTAATTATCGAATAAATTTATTTTACTTGTACATGTATTCTTAATTTGCAAAAGTAATCAACGTACATTGTACCATCAGATATGAATCGACTTAACTACGTTGTATCGTTTATCAAAGCCCTCAATGGCGGCCGTAATGAATCAGTTTTTGACCCGAATCGATTCGAGTTTTTCGATCGCCTTGCGTAATATTCGAGCATCGTATCTCAACAGAATCTGTAATGGCGATTTATGGTACCTGTCGATGTCGATAAACCAGTTATTGATTCATGTAGATTAATGGACATCACTAATTATAAAGTTACTTATTATATGTAATAGTGATGTAACACGTTAGATCAAGGATTGATATCGATTCCTACTTACGAAGCGATGTTAAGAGACAAAGATGATAATAATCCCGTTTCCATATTCATTCTACACATGTTTACTCTTTGGTAATCGGCACAGAATAGTACTATTTTGAATAGCACGTACAAATAACGCAGTACAGCAATGTTCAACTGCTCTACTGTGAAACTAGTACAGTGCTTACTGTATAATTATGTTCCGGTGTATTTCAAAACAAAACAGAAGCATGTGATGTGTCAAAACAGATTAAAAAGTTGAACATTGATTCCTAAAACCTTGCAAAGGTCAAAGACATGACTTTACATTATATTATTTGCATTTTTGACACAAGTGTATCTTTAGCGCTATTATCCTGTCATTTAAAATTGACAGTTACGGATACCTGTCAAGAGGCGGCCAATCAGGGCCAATGTCACGGAGCCTTACCCTGACAGAGGTTACGCATAACTGGCTGATGAACGATTGACCTTAAACGCGCTTTTTACCTTTGCTCCTTTTTTCGACCATACTTTTATTAAAACCTTTATTGATTTTTTGCTGATTTTCCTTGCTTGGTCATTGATTCAGTGTTTGAAATAAATCCTTATAAGCTCGCGAATCGGTTCGGGTTCGCACTTTTTTTTCTATTTTAAAACACAAATTGATGCATTTTATCTCCGACATATAATTTATTTAAATCTTTAAATAAACAGACATACAGATCAAATGACAATCTACAATCGAATATTAAAATGTTTTCAACCTCTGTTAATAATATTAAAAACAAAAGTGTCTCGTAAAATAGTACTGTTGTTGAGGTCCTTGACCTCTGCGGTAAGGTCCGAGTTACTTGCCTCAAGTATGGAGTCCTATTGTTTTACACATACTTCATGGTTATTTCTTGTTTGTCATATTAATATTATAACCATAATATGCATTTTTTCTTAATATGGCGACATTATGTTTTAAAAAACAAAGGCATTCGCGGTATATTTTAGTGTGATAAAAAAGTTATACATTAAAAAGCCATAAATCGAATTGTTTGTGTTTTTACGCAACTATTTCAGGAGAGTAAGTTTTTCAGGCCTTTTTTTAATTCAATAATGTGGCAAACGAGCAAAAGCGGCCACCTGAATCCACCGAAATGGCAAAGCGACCGCTGACCATAGACATCCGCAATTGCAGATACGTTGCTTACCCTAAATCAACGGAGGAGGAGACGCACATAAAGAGGATATTTCCCTTTCCTATGCGTCTCTTCCAGCGTCAAATCCACTTTCCCATCCAATCCTCTCCTTATGAGAAAAGGGTGGAACGGGAAAGGGACTAAAATTGGGCTTCCGGCACCACACTTATCAGACGAAACGCGGAATTGCTTCCACTTCACGCCTGTCTTCTGTGTGGTACCCTTAACCTTTAAGTTGGTATTCTTACCCTCAGTGTTATATATTCAGTTTTTTTTCTTTTATAATAATATGTTTCAGTGAAGCTAAACCGACAGACAGTACAATCAAGTAAAACCGCATGTTTTAAGTAAATAAACATTGACCTTATAGCCTATGATTCAATAAGCTTTTATGTCATTATCTGCAACTTAATGTGATTTAACAAATATCAAGAATCCTGAGTCAGAATCCTTTACAATGATTTCGCGACAATTTGTTAGAATGTAAAATTTCCGCGTTCAAAAATAAATGAAACCACAAATTCATCATTTTTATTTATGTAGATGTATTAGTTCTTGGTATCGCGTAAATTTCCGATACAATTTTTATTTTACATAAAAATAATACTAATATTATAAATCGCCTCGCACAGCCGCGTTATGGAACGGTCTGTCTGTCGATATTTCCAGTACGACTTAGGGTCCTTCAAGAAGTGAGCCTACCAATTCCTCAAAGGACAGCAACGCATCTGTAGATCCCCTGGTGTTGCTGATGTCCATGGCTGTCGTTGACCACTAATGTTTCCGCCGCTAGTTTGCCCTCTTTTCTTATTAAAAGAATGCAGAAGTTTAGATCACACAGATGTAGATAAAAGTCTGAACTTATAGGGTACTATTTTTTTTAATTCTATACATACGGAGTCGAGGGTATTAGTTAGAGACATTTTAAATTTGATGATGACCAAATTTTTTAACAAAAAAGTGCATTAATATAAGACATTTTATAATGATTTTATTAATGTTTTATTCACCAATGTTTAGCTATGAATTTTCTAGGTATGTATTACATAACGTAAGTTGACATTAATTATGGCAACTTAATATTGAATAGGCTATTATTATATTATAATTGCGTTTATTTATATATTTCCGCATTATCGGCATATGTTTTCGTAATATCATATGTTAAACATATAGCTGTTTATAATTAAGATTGACAAGGTTAATTTACATAGTTTATTAAGGTTAGGAAAACTATTATATGTTTGTGAAAATTATCGAAAAATGATACTTTATATTTTTTAAGTTAATAAACAAGCTTACATTTTAAAATGATGTTAAGCTTGAATAGAAAAATAAATTTACTCAAAATTCATCAAAACTGTCAGACACATAGATGGCGCTAGTAGCTCAAATATGTTCCAATCATACTTCATACTAATATTATAAATGCGAAAGTTTGGATGGATGTATGTTTGTTAGAGTTTGTAGCCTAAACGGCTCACGTATCTGGATGAAATTTGGCATTCGTGTAGGATAATCTGGAAGAACACATAGGGTACTTGCTTTTGTTTTTTTTATACCACGCGGACGGAGTCGCAGGCGAAAGCTAGTGAAATTATTATAACAAAAACTGCACAGAAGTGTGACCCAATAAAATGAATAAAAATCGTATTGTATCGTACGTATTGTTTTGGTATGTCTAAGTACAGTTAAAAGGTAAGATTTCACTTTATAAATACTACAATGTGCATTCGATTCTCGCCCTTGTCGACATTCACGGTACGTCGAACACTAAAACTTAGTTTTGAAACACTTACAGGATTAAATTATTAAAATCCACTTTCACAAATGTACAGCATTGTGACCTGGATTATAGAGCAATTTAATAA
>LD688946.1:3284344-3295574 GCA_003118335.3 Papilio memnon
ACGCATCTGCAATTGCGGATGTCTATGGGCAGCGGTCACTTCGCCATTTCGGCGGATTTAGGTGGCCGCTTGGTCGTTTGCCACCTTGTCGTATAAAAAAAAAATATATGGAAGAATACAAACTTTTCCAACAATACGCAAGTAAAAGGATAGGAACCCAATACCGGTATAATAAATAGAATAGTTGTAATCAAATGGGAAAGATCTAATATTCCCAAAGCAAGTAGGATGTATATTTGGCAGGCTTTTCACGATCTAACCGTCAGTTGGCGGACGCATTAGCAATGCAAATAGTCTCATCTATTACAATAAAGTAGTCACTTTTATTCAAAGTTCGTGTATCGATCCTCCGCGATGTTTTTTTAATAAATAAAATATCGCCTAAGCACGATCCTACCAGATGTAGAATTAAAGAATTTAATTCGCTACCCACTTAGACATAAAACTATTATCTCCCTGTCCTTATTACCGTAAGGTCAACGCACCAGTTTTCGTCCCCCAGGTCGATCTATCTTCTGTTATCTAGGTCTCTTCTTCTTAGTCTTGTCACTTTTTTTTATTATTCATCTCTTTTCACATGCAGTTCTTCCCATCTCATAGTCTAGTACCGTTAGAGGGCGTACTTGGGCAACAGCCCAGGGCGCAAAAGTCAGCGACTAACACAGTCTCTCGTTACCCTGTTACTCCCACATTTATAGATAGAGATGATGTCATAGTACGCATGTAACGCGCAAGAACTGATAGTATTGTCTTTTAACCTATATGTTTATTCTATACGAGATGTCGCCCGCAAACTTCGTTAGCGCAGAAAATTCCCGTGCGCATCTACCTTTTAACAGCTACCTTTCAGTCAAAGTCCCGTCCAAATCGGTCCACCCGTTCCAGAGATAGCGGTCCGATCAGCATGTTGACAGCGCAGAATTTTTTAAAAAAAGTAGCCTATAATATGCCCGTCTATGTCACCTACCCTCCAGTGAAAGTCCGGTCGAAATCGGCGCAGCCGTTCCGGAGATTACCCAGATATACACCAAAATTTTTTGAAATGCAATTTACGTTATCAGCAACGCAAATACATCATCTTCCCGAAATCTAGAATTTTTATTTTGATATTACAGACACTCAAATTTTATTATATGTATAGATATATATAAACTAAAATACTGAAGCGTAATTTAACCGTCTTCAAAAAAAAGCAGGTCTCTAAATTCAGGTCACGTGCGATATAAAACCACACAACAATATTTGACAACGACATACACATGTTTGGTTTTTCCAACAATCCTTTTGCTCTCTTATTTAATGCGTCATTGTGGTTGATTTTGACATTTAAATCTGTTAGCATAAATGCTTGTACTTGTACGCTACGGTAACACAAATTAACTATGATTACCGACTAGCTGTTGCTCGCGACTTCGCCCGCGTGAAATTAAAAAAAATATAAAAAACATAACCTATGTTACTGAAAGCTTTACTCGTTGACCTAATTTAGATTAGACTCCAAAACTTAGTGGCGACGTATAGGATGACACGGTACAATGAAGTGATACACAATGCAATCCTTAAACGGCCAAAGTTTTTGTGACCTATATTACGTATAGATTGTACGAGTAATTGCCAGAATAATACCGTCGTAATCACTGTCAATATCAGTTATATAAAAAGCGTAAGTGTATTTTTAAGGCAATTAGCAATTCGATAAAAACAATACAATACCGCCTCATTCCACTCGCTTCCGTTGATTGTTTAAACAGACATCTTACAGCTTTGATTTTGAAGAGACAGGATCTGGTAAATTCGCCTGTGTGAAATAAAAACCAACGATCAGTTTTAAACTTGTGTGTTCGTTTTGTGTAAATTTATGGATCAGTTTATGCGTTCATAAAGACGTTTCAATTTTACGTTAATATTATGCACATGTGGGATTGTTTATTTCGCCCCCGCGAAAAGTAACAGGATTTATTAAGTACAACGTCTGTTGCCCAGTCCATATTTTTATAGTCAAAGGATTAACATCGTCGAGTCATCAATGCATAGAAAAAGTGGCCCAATCAAAATTCCCAGAGCACACCGTCTACCATTTTAATTAGTGTTGCAATATGACGAGAATTTTAAGTATGCAATTCGATTTAAATTAAAATGTTTTAATACAATGTCTTTGTTAAAGGGGTGGAATAATTACATGTATATTAGCAACGTGTTTTGGTGTCTGGCAGGTCATCCATTATTCATTTTACATGTTTATTTAATCTGGGGTTTTTAGTACAGCTTCCTTAGTTAATTGCGCTGATTTTATTTTCATTCAACCTTAGTGTTTGAAGCTTTACGCTCCTACTTTAAAAAAAACTATAAGACAGTTTTAAAGGACAGTATAATTTGATATTTAATTTCAAATGTGCCTCAACAAGAAAGAGACAAACATAGTATCTTCTAGGACAGGGGTGACGAACATTTACGCATCAAAAGGGTTGATTTTTGAAAGAAATGCTTAATGCGGTCTTAGACGTGCCATTGAATAATTTTGACTGCGATCATTACGTCATTTCCATGGTGCACCTACTTTATGATTTTTGTCGTCGTGTTTTTTATGATTATCGACGTGCCCAAAATGTTATGTTGAGTGTCATTTATGGCACGCGTGCCAAAGGTTCGCCACCCCTGATCTGGAAAGTAAGAGAGATAACATATGTTGCATTCATTTAAAAAAAAAATCTTATTTTCAACAATTTAATACTTGGAGAAGACTTTCGAAAATGTAATTCGAGAATGTGTAAAGACTATTTTACTTCTTACTAATATTATAAATGCGAAAGTTTAGATGGATGGATGTTTGTTAGAGTTTGTAGCCTAAACTGCTGAACGGATCTCGATGAAAATTGGCATCGATGTAGAGGATAGTCTGGAAGACCACAAGGCTACTTGCTTTTGTTTTTTTTAATTCCACGCGGACGGAGTCGCAGGCGAAAGCTAGTTATTCATAACAATTGCAATAGTTATTTAATTTAACAATATCTTTGCAGGATAATGAAGAGGAAATTGGCGATCTGTATCACGATGATGAAAATGGTGCTGCGTTGCTTATTAGAAGACATCCAAAGAACGGGAAGATAATAGTGGTAAGTCTTTGTTACCAACATATATATAATAACTCTATTTATATACGCATTTTCGTAATTATTATATCATTAGCTGTTCCCGTGCGGCTTCATCCGCGTGAAATTATAAAAACTTTATTTCATTGTCTACCTACATTTGTCAAATTATCAATTACAAATGTCAAAATGACACGACATGATGACAAACCATGGCAATCTTGCTTCCTTGATGTTGGCAGCAACTTATGGTCTCTTTCCCACATTAGGGTTTTTATCCGAAATATTTACCCCCTAAGTTTAATAGCGTGAAAATATATAGCCTTAAGCGTGACGTAAGTGTAAAGCTTTTTATTAAAAAAGGAATTATTCAAAAATATGCTGTAATTGCTGACATCTTAGGCAACAAAGAACTATGTGTTTATGCTTTATTATATTAGTATAGATAACAAATCGTTGATTTGAATTTTCCTTTAATGATCGCAATAAAAATATTTGTAGTCCTTTTTTACCGGAGGCGTACTACGGGTGTGGTCTAAAACAGCAGCGTGTAATGCGTGGGGGAACTGGTATGGTTATTGGCTTGGCTCACTGACCTAGAAATGTAGCTTATTCAATACTAGTCTATATTGATAATGTCGATGACTTAAAACGGATGATGTTTTGCGTGCTAAGTTTTAATGTAGTATTGTAAATTAAAGATGGCGCTAGTAGTACAAGCTTACTTTTCTTTGAGAAGTTATTCATAAATCGTAATTAGACCGCAGTCTGTGCTAAATTATTTTGATTGATGGTTACTATACTACGAGCTGCGTTAGTCTTAAGAGATGTATTTCTTTTCATTGAAGGGGTTGTTTTATAATGTTTATTGTCCACAGGAAGGCTCGATAGGTCATGAGCTGGTGATCAGACCTATACCAGATTCAATGACGACGGCGCAAGACGATGAAATGTTCCTAGACCCAGCCAGCATGGCTGACATGGTGTCTATAGATACTGGACTTCCAATAGGTAAGTAGGACGTGATTAAAATTGGAAATTACGTTTGCATACATTTTGTTATTATTACACAAATACACTACTTTTTCTTCAAGTGCATCTCCTATCGGAGATTGGCAACCTGAACGTTCGACACGGCTGCTCTAAATAAGGAACGTGTGCTTTTATTATACCACTGGTGCAGATTTTTAAGCCAAGGTGTACGTCTTCTTCCTGGATTCCTTTTTCCTTATATCTTCCTCTGTATAATTAACTACACTACGCTCTACATAAGATTGTTACATCGCACCCGCGGACAAAGCAATGACATAGTGTTTTGTTTAGTTCAAATTCGAATACACAATACCAACCACAAAAAGTATGTTCATACCACAAAAGGAATTTGAGTGCTGCTTAATTATTCTAGAATGAGTTAATTTATTCAAACCTGTATATGTTATATAATTTCATAAATGTATATTTAATAAGCGAATCAAAGAAATATCTATGACTTTTAGCAGCATGTGGTCAGGCATTTTATTAGAATATTATACGAAATTCCTTTTTCTTGTTTCTATGGAAATAAGTGAAATGAGATTAAAATTACCATATTGTATAATTTAATATTAATAATTCGACCACATTGTATAATAATCGCAAATAATGCGAAAAACGTAAAATCTTAACAAACAACATTGGAGCAAATATATTTCTGTTATTTAATTCAAACTGTATTAAAACTACATCTTTCTTCAGCGCCATCTATATTCCGATAGATGCAACTATTTTCAAAATATTTAACGCGAACATTCTTTTTCCAGTGAAAAGGAAGAAAATAGACCAGGACAGCTTAAGGCAAGCTCTACAAGGCGCACATCACGTCATCATCAAAAGGGATCCTGCTCAAGGGGACCATCTCAGTGATTTTGGTAAATAACTTAAGCATTTAACAATTTAATAAAGTATTCGTAATTTATACACGATTTAAATAATTTAATGTTTACAGAGGTGAACGGAACGTTCAGAGAATTTCTGACAATTGCAGATATGACTTAAGATATTTAGGAGTTTCCTTAAATTATTGACTAATTAAAAATCAACTACGAAATGAATCGTCTTTCTCGTTGTAAATTAGAAATATCGTGTTTCTGAATAACAATAATGTTTAAATCAACATACATGTTATTATAAACTGGATTTATTTCAAACTATCACATTAAATATACAACGAATAAATAATTTGAAAAAAATGTTCGCGATCACGATTTGAACTTATGACTTGTATCTTGTACTTACCAAATATCTTATGTTGAGACATAATATGTACTGTTACTATATATTATGTAATTTTTAATGTGCATATTAGTACGAAAAAAATATCAGCGCCATCTATTGATTATATAAAGTAACTAACAAGAAATTATGACTTGAATTTTGGACTTACCAAGTATCTTATTTCTGTTTGAAACAATGTGTACTGAAACTGTATTATATGTAATTTTAATAAGTAAAATCGTACGAAAAAATTGAATTTATCAGCGCCATCTATGGATTATATCGAGTAACTAACAAAATAGAATTAAAATTATATCGTAATTTAAGAATATTAAATTAATTACCAGATGCAATCTAATAGTAAAAGTAACAGTTAAAAATTAGGAAAACTACTAGAAAACAACTGACCAGGTAACGCTATTAAAGTTCGATTCGCCAAAGATATCGTCTAATTAGCGAACGTAATAAAGATCAATTGATTAATCTCTGATGCGAAAAACCTGTTTGATTGGACACCTGCGACTTTGGCGGAAGATTGCCGTCTGACATTTTGATATATATCACATAGTGTTAACATAGACTGGTCGGTTGAAATATAATCTGCGTTTGGACATCTTTTCTATCATAGCAACTCGAATTACACGGTTCGAATTACTTTTATAACAATTAAAATACTATCTATACTTCTATACTAATATAATAAAGCGTAAACACACACTTCCTTGTTGCCTAAGATGTCAGTAATTACAGCATATTTTTGAATAATTCTTTTATAAATAAAAAGCCCTACACTTACGTCACGCCATATATTTTCACGCCATTAAACTTTAGGGGTAAATATTTTGGATAAAAACTCTAATGTGGGAAAGAGACCATAAGTTGCTGCCAACATCAAGGAAGCAAGATTGCCATGGATTGTCATCATGTCATGTCATTTTGACATTTACAATTTATAATTTGAGAAATGTAAACAATAAAATAAAGTTTTTATAATTTCCCGCGGATGAAGCCGCACGCGAACAGCTAGTGTCGAATAAGTATAGAGTTTACGCATGTTCATTTTTAACGTAGCACGCACAAACTCGTTCAGAAATTAGACTAATCTTTTATTTTTAAACACAATAGACTGAACTGAATAGCAATAGGTATAATCTTTTTATCTTGATTGTATTTCATTTATATTGATCCGATTACGAATTTAAAACCTATCATCACGATCTCTTCTCTAAGTGTTGATAGACGATATATCTATCTATCTATCTATCTATCTAATATTAACAATCAATCAAATTTACATTTAATACATGGTTACTCAATTGTACAGCTTATCTGTTGTTGAAACTATAATAGTCCGACAAACATCTGATCGCGTCTAGGAGTATCGCTGGCACATGAGTATACACTTTAATTTTTAATTAGCAGAGCGTGGGTACGATCCCAGCAATGTAATCAATTTTAGGATTACATATGTACTTTATCCGGTACTAGTTGTTGCTCTCGACTTCGTCACCGTGAAATTAAAAAATAATAAAAGTCATAGCCTATGGTACTCACAGATAAATTACCTTTCTAATGGTGAAAGAATTTTTGAGATCGGCCTAGTAGTTTTTGAGTTATTTCAATACACACAAAAATACAAATCTTTCCTCTTTATAATTTTATAGTATAGATATAGATTACGGTAAACGAAATCATCTTGACAACCTGCACATATCTGCGAAGAAATTCAAAGAAACGTCAAATCAAACAACCAGATTAGGACCAGCGTTGTTTTAGGCTTAGTCGCCTTATGTAAACTCCGAAATAAAAGAAACGACATTAGAACCAACAACAATACTAAAACATTAGAAACTCGTAGAAGAAAGAAATATGGGCTAAAAGCGCGCGAAATATTATCTATTTCTATTAAATAATGTGGACAATATTTATTAATGCATTGCATTATTTGAAATTAACATATCAATTTAAACGTTAAAATATGACTATGGGTACAAACACGTGCAGCTGTTTCGATCAACAGTGCACGGCAGTAGAGACATCGATTATAATACCGGTTTTCGCGAGAATATCCACATATTACGTGATTTAGCATTTTGTGAGGCACCATTTCTATGTAACTGTTGGTTCACTTTGCTTTACAAAGACAGTCATCTTATTCTTGAACTATGCTTGTGTTTGATAGCCAAAATGCAATAGATGTCTTGTACATATTACTACTTTTCTTATAAAATAACCTAAATAACCTACATTTGTAGGTTAATAAACTATTATAATCTATATGCTAAAAATGGCGGGAACTCTCACTAATCAATTTATGCAAAATGGCCGCCGGAACTCGATTATTATCTGTCAAAGTGTAGTTACTAGTTATGATTCGTAGCCGGATTATGTTACCGGACCTAATTATATAAATGCAAATAAACCGCCCTGTCTATTTCTACAAACTAAATAAACGGAAACATTCAAGTTCAACACCTTTTGTTTTGTTATCAGACTACGTAATGTTTTATCATTTAAACCGTTCGAGCACTATTCAATTCTAACCGGATATTCTATAATATCTATCTATACATATAATTAAATTGGAGTGCCTATATGTAACATCGTAAGAAAATGGCAGATTTCGAGACGATGTATTTGCGTTGCTGATAACGAAAATCTCATTAAAAAGAAATTGCCTGTCTGTCCCCAAGCTGCGTTTGTTCCGGGTAATCTGGTTGGACCGATTTTGACAGGACTTTGATTGGAAGGTAGCTGGTAGAAGGATACTCAGGAATGCTAGACCATTTTTTTTAATTACGCGCTAACGCTAACGTCTATCTGCAAGCAGAAACATATACAATATTCGCTTACAGCTGTTTTATCGGGTTTATTTGAGGAAAAAGATTAAATAGTTTAAAAAGAAGCAGGCATTTGGGTTATCTTTTTATAAAGATCCAAGATGGTAAATATTTATTTGGCTATTTCTGAAAAATCGTGCAATATTAAAGAGTGGTTCGACTGAGTTTGGTATTAACATAGATAAATAACCTATTTATGTATAAAACTAGTCCACATACCAAATTATAATGGCCAGTATTGATTATTTTCAAATAAAAGTTGCTTTTAAAGTGACTACGCTGTATTCATTAGAAATCCATAATGGAAATAATTTGAATATTTCAGTTAACAGTTCCTATTGCGGGAAATATTTTAATGTGCACAAAAATGTTTTAAAAACGTCACAATTGTGCTTATGTTATAAATTGTAATGTGATGTATTTTAGTGTTACCAGAAACAAAATCGGTAATAAAAATGTTTAAAATCTAAACTTTATGGACAGAGGTCATAAGGTCAAGTCGTAGACCGGTCTCACGTCATTTGTATTATAAATTCGTAGATTCGACGCGTCTTATTAATCTGTAAATGAGAATATCTTTTTTTTGTCGAAAGTCACGAGAATTTGAAGCTTCGGTAATTTATGAAAGTTATTATATTAATATAAGAATCAAATTAATATTAAAGTTATTATTATTTGACATATACATACTTTTAACTCCTGTTATTATTAAAATAAATAAGGAGCCAACTTATGTTGGATGTAAAAAGCATAAATCTACACCGAGTTCGATTAGCAAAAGAACGAAAAATTAGTTTTAAAAACTTCCAGCCTTTTTATAAGATAATCGATTTTAAAAAGAAACCATATTATAACTAAAATGCGTTACCAAAATTTAATAATTTTAGCGCCATGCGTCATATATTCAATAATCGCGATGCTCGCTATTATGTTTTATAACTTTGATTAAATATTTCTCATTTCAAATGAAAATCGATTAATAGATGAATAATGCTTTGCGTCAGAAACTACTAATAAATATAATAGTTTCAAGCCGCAAAACTTTCGTGTTTCCTAGGACAGAGTAATATGCTTTTGCTTCATTCCGACTTAATCTCGTCTGTTATTGTTAATGTCAGATTATTATACCTCTATTATTAGTTCGATTTTTCACCAACAAACCTTCAAATAGTGGTAGAGTTTCATAGTGGTAGAGCCCGCTTTAACATCTTTGCACGAATGGGTCGGCTCGCCCGGTGTAATACCACGATCACACAGAAGACAGACGTGAAGTGGGAGCAATTCCGCGTTTCGTCTGATGAGTGTGGTGCCGGAGGCCCAACTTTAGTCCCTTGCCCGTTTCGCCCTTTTCTTATAAGGAAAGGTTTGGATAGGAAAGTGGAATTGACGGTGGAGGAGACGCATAGGAAGGGGAAATATCCTCTTTATGTGCGTCTCCTCCTCCGTCGATTTAGTGTAGGCAACGCATCTGCAATTGCGGATGTCTATGGGCAGCGGTCGCTTCGCCATTTCGGCGGATTTAGGTGGCCGCTTGCTCGTTTGCCACTTTATCGTATAAAAAAAAATAGGCATAAAACACCACGGCTAGTAGCCTGTCAATTAGAGTTCAATGCCCATACATTCCACTTGGACGGGTCCTTATTTTAAAAACTAAAGTTATCTTTTTCTTCCAGCATTTATGGAGCCGGACCACATTGGTAAGAGGTACAGACGGAAACGGTCTACAGAATCTCACAGCAGGCAGAAACGGGAAGCCCCTTACGTCATCTACCCGGAGATCCTGGTTATTGTAGATTATGATGGATATAGGTATGACATACAGTATTTTCATATTTAAATATTAATCCTTGCCATTTAACAGGTAGCTCCGCGATATCAAGATTCGTATGTAATGTCCTTAGGTGCAACAGTGGTAGAGCCCGATTTAACATCTTAGCACGATTAGGTCGGCTCGCCCGGTGCAATACCACGACCACACAGAAGACAAACGTGAAGTGGGAGTAATTCCGCGCTTCGTCTGATGAGTGTGGTGCCGGAGGCCTGATTTTAGTCCCTTTTCCTTTCCACCCTTTTCTTAAGAGGAAAGGATGGGAAGGAAAAGTGGATTTGACGGTGGAGACGCAAAGGAAGGGGAAATATCCTCTTTATATGCGTCTTCTCCGTCGATTAAGGGTTGGTAACGCATTTGCAAATTGCGGTTGTATGCTCGTTTCCCACCTTATAATATAAACAACGCTATTGGTATTAAAAAAAATATTTATTGCAAGTACAAGACTTGTAATTCTGTATGTTTCTTATTAGTAAGGATTAATATAAATTTCAGATTACACGGAGGTGATAATGTACAAATCAAGCGTTATTTCGTATCATTCTGGAACGGTGTCGACCTGCGATATAAACTGTTGAAGGGGCCCAGAATAAGGATATCTATCGCCGGTATTATTATATCTAGGGTAAGTTATTATGGCATTTTAATTCCTTGTACCTCACTACAACCGTTTTCTCATACAAGATACATTAAGGATGACTACATTTTTTTAAGAAATAAGGTTAGAGCCAATAAATGCGTTTAATTTAAAAATTTCAACTTTTTAATAATTTTTATTCTATTGTTGTGACATTAATTTGAAATTAACCATTTCATCTGTTTCGATACAGAGTTCTTCTAGAAAATTCTTTTTGGATTTGGGATAGCCTTCTAGTACCGCTTCAAGCATATCGGAGCACAGCCTTTTACGTTTCCTGAAAAATTTATGACAAAGATTAAAAGATCGTGCCGTTAAAATATATGTCATATACTCTATGACAAATTGAACTTTAGGTGTTAATTATAACAAATGATTATTTTTAAATGATACCTGTATTCTTTTAAAAATTCAGCATGTTTATCCATTACAGTTTTTTTAGCATCAGCACTTATTACTTCTGTCGAACAACGCAATGTTACCAATTTATTTTCTAATCGGCTAATATTATTTTTCTTTTCGTCTATCTGTGAATTGGCAGTTTCCGTTGTCGGCGTTGACAGTAACTTTTTAAGTTTCGTCT
>LD688946.1:3295608-3312946 GCA_003118335.3 Papilio memnon
ATGATAATTTAACAGATGTTCTATTCATCACCTTTTCGTCTAGTGGTTAGCAATACATAATAGAAAAAGGTCAAATCAGTAGTTCGCCTCTCCTTTACATGTATTAATACACGAGTTCAAAAAACAATACAAATATATTTAGTTTACTTATCTACTCGTACCTGTGAGGTTTCTCGTAATACTACAAAAGACCGATATTAAAATTATTCTAGAAATTAATAAAAATATCCTTAACTTTAGTCTAATATTTCTATTAGACATTAATACGAAATCAAGGAAAAAAAGTATGTGTTAACAAAATAAATGCATTTTCTAATTTTTTTTTAGGTTAACTGTTAATATTTATTTTATAATTTGTAATAAAAATATACCTTCAACATCGCTATTTTCTTGCGTATCCTCACTTTGTATAGCAACATAAACTTTTTGTTTGCCGTACAATTTGCATTTAATTTTTCCCGCGTCGGCCAACGCGTCCAATGTCTTCTGAATCACAGACTTTGTGTACGCTCCTCTCAAATTTACCGTAACATCGGCACAAGAATACGGCCTATTTGTATCTTGTAAATACTTTAAAACTGTTTCACTAGCCATTATTGTTTATAACCTTTTTCCGTACGCTTAAACCGGCTTCAATGTTTACTTTTTTTTTAAATTCCAGACAAAGGTCAACATCATACTTCCAAAATGTTAAATATTTTATCAAATTTTTATGGCAGAGATATTTTCAAAATTGTGTTTTATTGTTTTAATTATTATATAGGAATAATATTTCACATTTCAAATATGTAATAATAAATTAAACTACAAGTAATATTTAACGGGATTAACTATTTCTAATATTTTATATTGCTATTAAATTTTATTACTTTTTGAGAGGTTAATTAATATTAACCTTTTGCTTTACTGATTTACGTTCCCTTATAATTTTCCAATTTCATTTAATTTTAGAAATTTCTAAAAAATCATAATAATCTTAGTCTACGACTTGGAATCTTCGTTAATTCTTCTGTCAAATTATAATTTTTGAACAATAAGTCGCCTATCATTTAAAAACTCAAGCAACTGGTAATATTTTATTTGTAACCATTGTGTCGAATGCTTTATTACCATTAATTAAAGTTTTGCGACTCGAAGTGAAGAAAATATTATTGATGAAATCAAAACCTGTTCGTTCGGAAATTTGAATAATTTGAATAAATCTGTGACACCTGCAATATTAATAAGATTGTTGGAATTATTTCATTGTTTTTATAAATATTAGTTCGGTGAAAATGTTAGTGGCCGTCTGTCACGTCTGAAACTAGTTTAATCTACTAAAAACTATACAGATAAAAGATTTTCCATTATTCAAGGTCAGGAAAGTTTTGTTAATATCACGTTGCAACTTGTCCCGTTGACACGTGAGTTAGATTGTAATAAAATAAAAAATACACGTGATGCATAATATAATTTTAATCCGATGGTGTTAGTGTGAATTTTTGTTCGTTTCTAGGCATTTTTCATTAGATCTGATTTTAAATTATTATTTTTACTCTGTAAAGCAGTTCGCAACAGTAAATCAATCGACATTTTCCGTAGTAGTAGGTCCTTAATATAATTGGCAATGGGCAGGGCACATTGCTCGTAGAACATGACCAATAGGGTCAAAAGGTTTAAGAATGCCAACCATAAACTAGACGTGTCTATTGGCCGAAGATCTATTCAATATTGTGGAAGACTGGCGATGTTGTTTTAAGTTGTGAATGTGGCATATTAACTTGTATTGCAACGTCATAAAATATCTAAACGTATTGCTAATGTCTATGGTCTTTTTAAGCGAAATCAGGTGGATGTAAGTTTCGTTGAATTAGAAAGATACAATCCACTTAATGGATTGATACACAAAATCCCTTGTTTATTATCTTTGTTGAGTAGTAAAATAAATGAAAATATAATTAGGTTAAACTTAAGTATATCTACTCAGTAAAAGTATTTGGTTACAGGGTCGTGATGCCACACCTTACCTGGAAAGGAATCGTGTTGGCCGCGACGCTATCGACTCGGCGGCTGCGCTGACAGACATGGGCAAATATCTCTTCAGAGAGCGGCGGCTGCCAGTCTACGATATCGCTGTTGCTATTACGAAGTAAGTTTTTTTTATCATAGAGTAAGTAACTGAAGACTTTCGATTCGTTTCAGCCAGTCAGTCTCTAAATGTTTTTTCTGGAAAGTGGTTAAGATATTTATTTTGTCCAATTAACTGTTATCAACCTTTTTATTTTTTTACTTCATTTATTGGGACAAATTAAACGAATGGAATATTGGTCACCATCGTTTTCTCTGTTCACCAATGTTTATTGATACTCAATTCAAAGTATTTTAATTGTATTGTGACGAGATATATTTCGCTTACCATTTAATATTTTCTACTCGGTTATAAACACTATAAAGCTATCATTTATTACGATTGTATAATGAAGAATTGGGCAATAACCAATGATGGTATATTTACGAGAAAATTGTATATCAAGTTTTAATTACGAAACAAGATATGAAGGTACTTTAATAACATGGCAATAAACTGAAATGTTAATAGTCTATTTGCAACAATAATTTATTTATGATTTGTGAATTTAGGTAAACAAGATGTCCATGTTTAAATATAGTACTGTGGGAAACCGTCGCTTAAACGACTTTATGTAAATTTATATAATTTACCTATGACTTGTGAATAAGGGCACTTAAAATATGTGCAATTATATTTATATTGATTTTATATTATATGGAAAATCAGTTGGGGATAATGTCATGGCCAGATTGACCAAACAATGTTTCGTATGTCTTTTAAATTGACGTAAGTATTATTGTTTTAATCTAATAGTCAAATAAAGTCCCTTAAAAATTTTCCGTCTAAATGAAAACTTTCACCAAATCAATTTTAAATTGACCACAAATCTTGTTTATGGTTGGTTTTCTTTCATTTGGTTCTATTAAAAAAAATAATGACTTAATTTCATTATTTATTTCGTGCATAACCAAGATTGGAGATAGGTAAGTATGTTCAATATTTATTAGAATACATGTTTTAAAATTTGACGCCATTATTACAGCTACTATTTGACATTTAACAGTAATAGACAATAGTTTTTTTTTCATATTTGAAGTTAATTAGGTTAAGGCAAAGATGGTGAAGATGGTTAACCTAATTTCACATGCAGGTATGACATGTGCCGGCGACGGAAGGGTGGTCGCTGCACGAAAGGCACCGCTGGTAAATTTATTTCAAAAAGATGTTTATAGGTCTACTGGCTGGTAAAATAAATACAGCATTAACCGATGCTTAAAAGTGAAATAATCGGCTTGATAATTTTAATGTTACGAGGTAAAGGAATCGGTAATGGCGCTGAATATACCATAGACAATATATTACTTTTTAATTTTATAATGCATAAGCAAAAAGTATACATACTTTAAAATTAAAATGTGCAATTGCATAAAATATTAGAAAGTAAAATATTGGCGAACGTTTACGTAACGGCCGCTTACACAAACCAGACTGTTTGGACAGAGACTTTGTTTCGCATGAGGTACCTAATTGTGGGTATATTCATTTAACAAAGCCGACATTACCCTACTCTTGATAGAGAAAGGGATTTTGATAGCAACTTATTCAGTATATTTCGATCGCTTTCAGACTAGACATGTGCAGGAGACAATATGCAAACGATGCGTGCAATAGGGGGACAGCAGGTACGCGTGATTCGTACATTCATGGGCACGCCTTATTCAAATCCCACTCCTAATACACGTCACAACGGGATCATATCCCTTACCACAATATCCACTACCTGATTCCATGACTGCATCAGCACTTGTCAATAATATCTATCTAGCAGTCTATTAGTTGATTTTCCTACTTTTCATGTACATAGATATTCTATCATGTAGTTTAGGTATCACTTCGTCTATGACCATTATACTTTTTTATTACTTTTTTAGATATGACTTCATCGTTATAAATGACTTGTACGTACAATATTATAAAAAGCATGTTTTAGCTTTTAGAAAATATATTTAGTGATTGTATAGTTTGCATGTTAACGCATTAAACTTACCCATCTATTTATTACAAAATATTGATTGGTTTACGAAGACCGTTTCAAAAGATCAGTAGAACATCGTATAGTAATAAGAAAGTTGCGTAAACGCACAGACCAGTCGGCCCTACCTTACTTAAATGACACGAGGACACAGTAAAATACAGACCTTACCATCTCCAGGACATCCAACTATAAATTAAAATCATTATCTGTGCAATAATTTAAAAGATCAATTTAAGAAATACGCGGCTAATAAATATCCATAGACAATGTAAAATTTCTATCAAATCAAATTAATTTTGATTATAAACAGTTACTGAAAAATTCAAAGACTGAGAAATCATAGAACTTAAATTAACGACTTACAGATAAAAAAAATATATAAATTCAATTGAAATAAGTACTGGCCGCTATTGACTTTTACTTATATTTTTTCAAATAGAAACTGCATGCTATTATGTAGATAATATAATGTAGTTAAATCGTTTAAAAAAATTGCATGCTTGTATTGAACTATTCAAGTTATGTAAATAGTGCTTTATAAATATAGGGTAAAGGATCTACGTAGTTTATAAGACAAATAGTAGTAGAGGCTATTGGTTCAAAAATTAATAAAAATTATTATAGCTTTGCATGACTAACAGACATTACACTATTTTATATACTTATTAGTTCTTGATATTTATTATCTACTATATCTACATATTCAAACATGTCATGTAAGTACCTACATTTCCACTTAAAAAATTACATCAATTTTCAACTCCCCTACATTGTCATTGATTCCTTATTTCCTTTAGTTCGATACATTTCCTTGTAGATTTTGCTTTTTACACTTTCCTTTGAAATTTTCATAAATCTAAACCATATTGTAGTCTTTGACAGTTTTTTTTGTTAATTTTCAAATTTAAAATGCTGCCAGTTATTAAACTTACTCAATTTTTTTTAACAATTTATTTCTACCCCGGTTTTAATGTTATTTAACAAACAGGGTTTGCATACGTGGGTGGAGCGTGTGTTGTCAACAAAAGATTAGAAAAAGTGAATTCAGTTGCTATTATTGAGGACACCGGCGGCTTCTCTGGGATTATCGTCGCTGCGCACGAAGTTGGCCATTTGTGAGTAATTTTTTGATATTTCCAAAACATTAAAGGTCGCCAAGGATATTAAGTGAAAGTTTTTATTCTTAAAGTGATTGTAGAGTCAAGTTTTCCCTTGATTTCTCATCTGTGCGTATTGTAACTTATATGACCTTGACGTAAAACTGAGTACAAAGCCTGCATTGGTTAAAACTTAAGAGTTAGTTTTGGTTAGGAAACTATAACGTGAAATAACATTTAAGTCTGTCACAATCACTTCACTTAGAATCCAATTAACAATTATTGGTTAAATTATCAAGATTCATGCAATGTACTAATTAATTTTATTAATAATCTTTCAGGTTGGGAGCAGTTCACGATGGTAGCCCGCCTCCATCGTACCTCGGCGGTCCGGGCGCGGAGAAATGCAGATGGGAGGATGGCTTCATCATGTCGGATCTCAGGCACACAGAGAAAGGTTTCAGGTGGTCGCCGTGCAGTGTACAGAGTTTCCATCACTTTTTAAAGTGAGTATAATTCTACAGATTTCATTATCATCGTCACAGCTCACTATACGTCTCCACTGTTGGGCTCGGAGCCTACCCTAAATTATGTTGACTAGGCCATAGTCAACCTTCCTTCCTTCCTCTTCAGATTTATTTGGTTAAAAATATTACCAATTAACGTACTATTTCCAGTTTGTTCTGAAATAGCCTCAATATTATATACTCGTTTTTTTATAATATTAAGCTGGTTCATTTGAATATATTCTTCTGACTTACACTTTTTTTGATTTACTGCTGCATACATTGGTTAAGTAGTTGCTTACACAGATTTGATACAATCTACACTAAGTGGCTCCCTTAATGATCGTTTATCAATTCTGCGGTGTATAGCAACAATAAATACTATGAGTAACGTTGCAGCGGCGACACGGCGACGTGCCTGTACAACTCTCCGCACGAGGACGACTCTCTGCCGCGCGTGCTGCCGGGCCGCCTGCTCACGCTGGACGCGCAGTGCCGCAAGGATAGAGGCACCAGGTTTATGTCATACACATACATCACACATTCATACAAACATTCATAACTCATCGACAGAACTATTACGACTATAGTTCTCTTGATTAGAAGATAAATGCGTGTTTTATATGGTCGCTTTCAATCATTTAATCGAAGATGTAAAGCAATGGTGCACCAATCCCACTTCCAATTTTTTACACTTTTAATTATAAGCTTTTGCCCGCAAGTCCGTTCGCGCGGTATAAAAACCTTATTATGTAGTCTTTTGTGTTCTGTAAGACTAGATTTTACATCTGTGACAAATTTAATCGAGCTGCGTTGAGCCGTTTTGGAGATACATAGTAAGAAATATTCATCCATCCAAACTCTTCATAGTTAATCGTAAACATTATCGATAGTTACGTCCTAATTTTTGTACTTTTTGTCTCTTTCCAATATTGAAACATAGATTATTTTCCTATATTTACAATTCCAGCGCGTGCTTCAAGGACGAGCGTGTGTGCGCGCAGCTGTTCTGCTTTGACGCTGCGAGCGGCTACTGCGTAGCGTACAGACCTGCCGCCGAGGGCTCGCCCTGCGGGGATGGACAGGTATATTATATTAAACCACTTTATATGCAGTATATGATGCATACCTTATTTAAAAATTTTATATGCCTTGACAGAAGACGCCTTTAGAAAAAAAAATAGCAATATTTTTCAGAATCTTATATTACTTCGTTCTTTTATTTTTTCTTGTTCTGATTTAAAACTTGATTGTTCCAGTACTGTATAAACGGCCGCTGTATAACGGAACACGAGAACATAATCCCCGACTACTCGCAGCACACGCCGAGCTACGTGCGCCCCGAAACTAGCCCATTCTTCGGAAACGTCACGAGGTCTGTGTCATTTATTATTTAGAAAATTAAAGCTTCTACTACTTTTTTATACAATTTAAGAGCCCTTAAACTCAAAGCCAATCGTAACTAAAAGGGACCTTCAGTTCAAGAGCTCTTCAGTAAGTAATAAATAACTTTGAAATTGAAAAATTTACATCTTTAACCAAATAAGAGTACGTATGTTGAGTCTTAAGTTAAAAATAAGAGATTTCGTGTATGAAGTCTCTGTTAATATGCCTGGTCTATTTTAAAGATATGATTTAATAAGTACGTTTAAGCATTTTATATTAAAATCACAATACTGACGAACGAATGAGATATCCCTTGTGTCATTTAGCAGTCAGTTGGTGTAGAATTCAATACATTGCAATACAATTACTAATATAAATTATTTTTTGCAAACACATGCACAGTACTGGAGACACGACAAAACCATACGTAGCTAGCACACGAGCGCCATCTGTAACATACCGACAAAACTACTATTCAAGTTACAAAATGAATACAAACCCAGAAAATGCAACAACTACAACAACTACAACAACAACAACCACAACAACAACAACAACAACAGAGAGGCCTTACAAATACAATTATTACAACCCATGGAAGACCACAGAGTATAAAACGGAAAAACCGACAACTGTCAGTGTCAAAACAATCGACACAAAGAGTACTCTACCCAGAATATCTACCACAAGAAGCCCATACGACTTTAAAGATTTCACAACATTAAGACCAATTGAAAAAACAGAATCAACCAAACGTGGTTTCTTTAACAAGGACGAATTGGACAGTTACTTTAAACCCACAACAAAGAATCCATTCCCAGATAAAGGAATCAAATCCCTCTTCAAAATAGGAACTTATTATTCCCAAGCGAAAGCAAACGACAACTCGATAAGACCGGACGCGAATTCCCAACAAGTTCAGATTGAGCCAGCGAGACTGGTCTTCTCTTACCAAAGGAACCTTACCTCCGGGGAGTTGATACAGACATAGGATAGATGTGCCAAATTAACACTTATTGGTAAGGTATTAAGAATGAATTTGGACCGCATGGATCATCTTCCAGTCGCCTCATTGGATTTCATGCCTTCCACATCTATGGATTCTCGCACGTTTCACTCTTACATGACTTTCGTATTACACACGTTGCAATCTGTTCTAATCTTTTATGCAATTTATTAAAAAGATATACATTATAGATTAAAGATGAATGTAGATTGTTTCTACATACGTCATAAAATGAAAATTAAATTCACAAATAAAATAAACACGTTTCATAGAATATGTTTTGAAATTTTGATAACAGCCGAATAATAACGGTTTAGATATCCTATTTTTTAATCTTTAATTATTTTAACATCACCAAACAGATTGCAACCAAATCGTCCACAAAACCCATGTGTACATAAATATAAAATCATAAATACTTCCAAATACTTACCGAAACATTTCGATACATGTCCAAAGTCACCTTACATTACAACTTGTAGATGTATTAAAAACTTCGTGCGATTTCACTGTTAACACTTGTATTGTTGTCTCTGTTCTTTCAAAGGGAATGAAAGAAACAATGTTTCATACAAGTTTTTCTATAGTGGAAAACTCAACAGAATACTTTTCTCAACTCTTGAGCATGAACTTAGAAGTTCCTTGAATGTTTTCTTTTGTTTTGATGTCTATTAGTTTAGTTGTTTGAGTAGCGTTTTACTTCACTTTCTCATTTACAAATATATTCTAGTATTTTTCAAATATCTTTGCCTTGGCTCAAGATCATCTGCGAACTCATCATCGTACAATGTTTGTCAAGATATTTGAAAAAAGTGTACAATGTCAATTTAAATTATACGCGAATTTAGATCATTTATAAAAGTTTTGTCTTATATTTTTATCTGATATCACTTGCAATGTACATCACTATAATAATTTTTAAAATTGAATGATTCCACTCAATTTAAAGCCGGATTACAAGTTAGTTTTTAACACAGTTTGTCAAGTTTCTGTTAATAATTAAATATAGCCATTAGCTAACATCCTCCATTATTTCAATTCTGGCAAAACAGCTGATTCACCACAGATAAAAAACAAAAGTAAAAATATAACCTAACTTTTATAATATGTTACCATAAGTTATTTAATTTATGAGCTCATTTTAATCTCATTTTTAGTTGATAATATGATATTAATGTTCCCAGCAGCCGCCATTAACAAAACGAGCGGACAAAACCCTGAAGACTGCCGCGCTGGAACATGAGACTACTGGTGCTTACACCGTCTGCCTGAGCCATGGTGTCTTCACTACGCCAGTCCCCACTTCCAGCCCCTACTTAATACAGATTGTTTTTCGTGCGCACAAACCCGTACACAAGAATATTGTTGTCATTAAATAAAACGATTCGTAATTCATGTTACAGTGAATCTCAATTTTCGTAACAATTAGACGTTAAGCCATCCCACTCATTCTCTTTGAATAAAACAGAGATAGCAAGTGTTCGTATACTCGTCACGCCAAGAGTCACGGTGACAGATCTAATATTTTTTAAATCTATGACGTTGATACTGGCAACTTTTGTTTTTAAAAAATATATCAATATTCAGCGGGTAATTGCGGGATTGTGTCGCACTTGTACGTGTGTAAAATGTGTCTGAAGACGTGACTATAAAAGTGTCAGACACAGTTCTGTGAGTGATATAACAATGTGATTGTGTAACTATTAATGAACTATAAGTACATTAGGATATTTTTTTTTTTCGTATTAATACGTTCAGAGTATCCAACATGGAGCCGTTGTGTTTGCGATTTGGTTTTGGAATCATAGAGCAATACTCTCTTTTTAGTCTATGGACGTACGTTAAGCCACGGTTGTAAAATATTCTTAGTTTAAAAATGAAACTGCCAAGTAGTGCCTTTTATAAAGTTAATATAAGAGATTTAATTAGAACTATCTTTTTTAATGAAAACTGAGCTTACGGCGACTGGTTCGCATTTTCTGAAAAATTAGTACTTCGACTTAGTTATTTTTTTATCTTTTTGGTTTTAAATTCATTAGAAATATAATCTTGATGTTTTTATTTTAATTTAAGCCTGCTCTAAAAAAATATTTATGTGACATATGTCTTAAAATAAAGTTACCAGTAGTATAAATTCTTGATTTTTTTTTTGCTTTGGCAGTATCTGAAGATCTGTAGTGAGCTCAAATACATCACTTGCCGTTGATTGCTAACTATTTATTATAAATACAAACTATTTATGTATGAGCAATTTAATATCCGTCCAAATTGTGTAAAATTTAAGAAAAAAGATTATAAGAAAATAACAAAACTGAACATTTGTTTTTTTTATTTATTTGTACCCAATACAAATTTCATATAACAATTCCAACACCAATGACCATTTTATACATATTTTTTAACAAATAAATTAATAACAATCCACAGATATATCGAAACCCATTACAGATAAGAAATAAACTTAAATCCACAGATAATAAAATTGTTCACAGAGTATAAAATAACAAGACCTTTTTAAAGGAATTGAGTTTACTTAAACATAAACATTCTTAAAACTAAATTAGAATTTGTATAATGTCATTCTTCAACCAGTCTTCACAGGAAATGCTGATTTTGTTCCAACATTTTTGACCATCAATTTTGCAAGCATTCCAACAGATAAGACAAACACTAGACCCGCCGGCATGAACTTTCTACTGTTGTAAAATCTGCAAAATAATTTATAAGTTATAGATCCACTAGCTGTCGACCGCGACTCCGTCAGCGCGGAAATTAGCTATTCTGGAGATCTACAGGGTGATTTCTAAAGGGCAGATCACAAGCTTTCTGGTGGTACAGGACCCCAATATGGTTTAAGTGCAAAGTGTGATGCACGGTTTTCTATAGTTTAAAGTTATTTAATTTTTAAATAATAGTAAAACAGATTCTCGACTTGTCCTCCATTTGTTAATCATCACCCTGTATAGTAACAAACATCCATCCATCTAAGCTTTCGCATCTCTATTAGTATGAAATAAGATTCATTACTTACATAAAAATAATTTTGTACACTTGATCCCCTAAACAAGATTTCTTTAAATTCTTACCTGTATCCCATAAGACCTCCGAGAGTTGTTGTGGTGCCTAACATCAGAGTGTAGTTTGAGGGATCTTGACTCAGCTGGTAAGCACCTACACCTGAAATTTAAAGCCTACATTAAGAGTGGGCGCACCTTTGACTAAACTATCGCACAACTGTTGTGTATTGGCAATTGTTTTGCAGCCAATTTAACAGCTTAGTTGCACAACTAAAAAATGATGCCTGAGTCAGTTAGGTAAAACTTGAACAGACTTTCTCTGTGTTAATGATTTTAACAAAACTATTGAATTAATTATTTTGACTTACCTAGGATTGATCCGAAAATAAGTCCTGCACCCAAAGATGGTATTGATCCTGAAACAAAAAATAAAACATATAAAAAATCCTCAACTTCAAATTATTAGGAAAATCTAAAGTGGATCTTTTTGTAAGTCCTTTTAAATATCTTGGCGCCCCAGGGCACAATACCCCCCTTCTCTTTACTACTACTACTACTACTAATTGAGTGCCGTGCATGCAATTCTCAGTTGCCAAGATTTCTCAAAACTGACAAAAATAACAAACAAAATGCTACTCTACATTGTTATTATCTAAAAACTCTAACGTAAATAATCTATTTATAACTGTTAATCAAATGTTATGATTTGTGATCATTATGTTTTAGTATTATGAGTTTGTATTGTCAAATTACAGTACAATAACATATTGCATTCCCACTCATTCTTCTTTAAAAAATTGAGATAAGAATGTTTCTGTGCTAGTTATAGCAGTGGAAACACAGTAATAAGTAAATAGTTAAAAAGTTATATGTGCTATAGATTATATTCTTAACTATAAACAGTGGTAGAGCCCACTTTAATATCTTAGCATGAATGGGCCGGCTTGCCCGGTGCAATACCATAACCGCACAGAAAACAGGTGTGAAGTCGGACCAATTCTGCATTATGTCTGATGAGTGTGTGTGCCATAGGCCTAATTTTTGTCTGGCACCATTCCCACCCTTCTCTCAAGGGGAAAGGATGGTATGGAAAAGAGAATTTTATGGTAGTTAGGAAGGGGAAATATCACCTCGGCGGACTTAGGCGGCTGGTTGCTTCTTTGCCAACTTGTAATAAAAATAAAAACAATGTAGGAAATGTAAGATGATTCTTATGTTTATAGTGTAGTCATATTCAGATATCTTGGCCGCTATTAACCGCTGTGCTTAACACAACTACAGGTAACCATACTATATCAAAAGTTTTGTTTTACAAGTTACCCCACTCTATTTGCAGAAATTTCAGTCAATTAATGTTAATTGCAGTACTTTTGTGCCCTTGAAAACACATTTAAGTAATATTTTTAAGATTTTTAAATAGAAGTACGACAGTAAGTGCAATTTAAGAAGAATCTAGAAAATTTAGGCCATTATCTTATCAAATAAAAACAAAATGTCATCGGCCTTTGTTGAATAACGTCTTATTACATTTTGTGGTTATTACATTATTACAAATTAATTATTTATCAAAAATAATTAATTTCCAGAAGAAAGAATAGAAAGCACTCATTATTAGTCAGTTGTTATACAATAACAGAATATAGACTGACCTGCTTTAGCGTAACCCATAATTCCGCCGGCCGCTACGGTAGCAGCGTATGCAAATCCCAAAATATCAACACCCATTATGAGATGCTTATTTATTTCTAATTAAAAGTTATTACTATTACACAGTCGTGAGTTTTATTAAGTAAAGTAATTAAAACTGCAGAAACAGAATAGGGTCAACGAAAGTTGAAACTTGAAACGAATTATGACAATGACAGACATTTTGCTTTGGTTGACATTTTATTGATAACACAATACGTTTCGTTCCACAAATAAAAGATTTAAATGAAAAGTCTACAACTCATATATAAAGTTGAAAATATAAGATAATTTTAAAGTCAGGTGGGTTTCTAGATTTTATATATAGTGATAATGTGTAAAATTACAAAGATAAAAATACATTTCATTCGTCTCTGAAAGTTCCAATAAGAATTTGCAAAAAGCGAATGGCAACACTCTCTGCTATTTTCTTTTGAACTATCACAGAGCGATTGATAAATTTCTGTTTTCCCTTCATATCTTGCAAAAACCACACCTTTATTTTAATCATGATTCTACAATAGTGAATGATAATAAGCTGATAATGGAGCCCACTCAATCGAACAATAATTTTTCGTCATAGTACCTGCAAATACGTCATATCTAATAAACAGCTGATATGATATAAAGTGGTTCTTTCGTGCAATGCAAGGCCGCGAGAATTCAGTTTATCAGTGTCGCCTTTGGCGTACGGTCCTCTCGGTTTAACTTGTCTTTCAAGTATTGCTCTATAGTTTTTTTTTACATAAACCGGCAACCTTGGTACGAATCGTCTTAGACCTTGGTTACGTTACTATAATTAAAAAAAAAAAGGAAAAATCTCGTCGGTCACGATGTTAAAGAGTGCCTCCAAAGTGACGATTAATACTGGAAATGTTCTCAACTTGATCGATATTAAGAAAAAGGCTGGGCAAAATGTTACTGAAGAGGTTAGTAAATTTATCTGAATTACCATGGCCATGTAACCTTGATTCTTTCCTCATAAGTTATTTATACAATTTGATTATATTGTTCGAATTAACCATTGAACTGTGTGTCTAAAAATAACATATCCAATTAAATTTGTATACTATTATGTCTTCAATTTTATTAAAGAATTTAAACATGATTATTACAAATTGAATCATGCTATAGCCTTAATTATAAAAATAAAATTATGACTTTAACCCAAATCTACAAGTATCTTATTTCAATTAGACATCCCAATACCTAAACATTTTCATTATAGCCTGTTATTCAAACAACATAGAATAACAATTTAAAAATTAACTTAATGAATAAATTTTTTGTCATTAAAACAAATTGAAACAGTTCCTTACTGAATTATTTAGTTGACATTAACAATTATTATTTACAGCAATTCTTAAACACTTCCTTTATTTATTTCTTGTTCTCATTTTATATTACTAATGTTACTTCTTATTAATATGAATGCAATAGATTAGATTGAAGAATGTTTGTTGGAGTGTACATCCTGAATGGCTAAACAAATCTCTATGAAATTTGGCATATATGTAGAAACTGTCTGAAAGAACACATAGGTTACTTATTAAGATTTTTATTCCGTGCAAACAGAGTCAGGGGCAACAGCTAGTGTTATATGGTACAATACGGTAGACTTTCAGTCAAAACAATTCATCAATCAACTAGGATGTTTACACATTATCAGACAATATGGAGAAAATTTCAATGTACAGTGACTTTAAACAGGAAAATGTAATGCATACATTTATCTGCATTGTAAAATAATAGGGTTTTTAATGTTAATATATTGTTTTTATTAGAATAACAGGATGTAATTTTAAAAAGTGGATTTCCTTTAGTCATGTTTTTTGATCACCTTGGGTTACTTAATAACGTAATTAAGTGTATGAAATGAGTTTAATTGGTTGAAAAAAAAATTAAGATAACATATCAATAAAAATTATATAAAATAGAATACAAACTAGAATAGGTGATGTCTGCTCTGCTTGCTGTCAGAGGTATAAATGACTAGTGGCGCCACTGTCCGTCGGCCATCTTGCGGAATTAATCGCGTAGTTTATCATATTTTTTGATACTACCTACACACTGTTAGATTATTGTTGCATAATTTATCTTAATAATTATTTAATATCGTTTTCCAGTTATCGGAAAGTATAAAACTGACGTTATCAGAATGGGGTAATCAAAATGAAATGCCAGTTCAGAATGGAATCAACGATGACTCAAATCCTCGAACATCGCAGATCCACTCAGATTATATGGTGGTCTCAACGTCCACGGCGCCGAGAGAAGCGGTACTTAACATAACGAGGCCACACGATGATGTACAAAACAAAATGGCGGAGGAGGAACGAAAGAATCTGAAGATCGGTGTAAAGATTTTTATCAATGAAGACAGTACATCCGCGTTGACGGAATGCTTAGAAAAAGGTAATTCATTTAGAACGAACGACTTTTTGTGATTGGCAATGGAGATTAAAAAATGGATTACCCCTCTTTTAATAGATCGCTAGCTATTCCCGTGCGGCTTCATCCGCATATTATTTTATAAAAAAAAATATTGCTTACATTCAGTAAAACTTGCAAATGTCAAAATTCAATGAAATGTCAACGAAGATCTTTGTCATTGGCTAACAATTACTGTTACCATGGCAATGGTACTTTGCTGCTATTGTCTTGTAGGTTGTCCCTTTTTCGCATGACATTATCTAATTTATTAATTCTCTAAATTAAATAACATAAAAATAACCTATAGCGTGTCGTACGTTTAGGGCTTTTTATTTTAAAAAGCTCAAAAATATACTGTAATCATTCTCCTAATCCTACCGTAGTGTGTGTTTACGCTTTATTATATTAGTATAGATAAGTAAATGAGGAATATAAACGTTAGACCATTTTCAAAAATAACCACCGTTATATCACGGTTGGTAAGTGAGGTCCGATAAGATAATGTTTGCCAATTGTAGATATTATCTAACTAATTCACTGTTAAAATACACAGACATACTATTTAAAAAGAAAAAAATAACGTAATCAACCAATAACTAGAGTTAATTCGAAAGTCTATACAAATAAGTAGATGAAAGCTATATTAGGCTTATTTGGTTCATTTAAATTGAGTCCATGGACTTGTATTATTACACCGTTCATTGATTACTAGCTTTCCGTGTGAAATAAAAAAAAAAAACAAAAGTGAGTAGCCTAAGTGTTCTTCCAAACTATCCTCTACATCTATAACCTATATCAAATTTCATCGAAATCCGTTCAGTCGTTTAGGCTACAAACTCTAACAAACATCCATCTAAACTTTCGCATGTGTAATATTAGTATGATTTTGTACAGAAAATTGATACTCAAATATTTTGTTAAAAAACGTAGAATAGTGACGTAATACTGTTAGTCATGCGCGAAATTCGCTGTATCATGCATATAACAAACACTAGCTCAACACTTAAATATTACGAAATATTAACCGTACACCTTTGCGTCATACGTCATGATTGTATTTAAATCAAAAAACCTTATTTCAATGGTAATGTACAGTACCAAAAACTTTACATATTGCAAATTTGACGCTTCCTCGAGGAAAAAAAATCAGGATAAAGTTTAGTTGACAGCTAAATAACCTGTAGATATCGAAATTCACACTAAAGGGATGTATTAAATGTCTCTTGTTACTTCTAATGCGACAGTCGGATTACTGGAAAAGTCCACGATTCTTAACACGTTAAACGCCATGGGGGGTCACCGGTGACCTCAGCGTATAGTCATATTCAAATTACTTTTAGTGTAACTAACACGACTTTCTTTTTTAACGTGTTAAACTCTGACTACCCTACATATTTATGCCGTGTTGGCTTAAAATCTCGTTTTACGCAATACAAAGTCATGTAGTGCGTCTTTGTGCAGACGAGCCAGTGGCCTTGTACTACTACGCTTCAATACATGCTTTGTTTATTTACTACAGTAAACGATTATGTATGTACGATTCGCTCGTGATTTTACAAACAAGTGATTTAATGAAACTTTAGTGGTCTCAATCTTACTAATATTATAAATGCGAAAGTTTAGATGGATGGATCGATGTTTATTAGAGTTTGTAGCCTAAACGGCTGAACGGATTTTGATGAAATTTGGTATAGATGTAGAGGATAGGCTAGAAGAACACATAGGTTACTCGTTTTTTTATTCCAAGCGGACAGAGTCGCGGGCGACAGATAGTATCAAATATATGGTAGTAATACAATAAAAATTGATAATGAAAAAAATTATACACAGAAATCAACAAAAAACGAAGAATATAACAACATAGATATACAACCATTTTTCACAGATGTAGAAAACCATCTGGAAGAACTCATAGACTACTTACTAAGGTTTTTATTCTGCGCGGACAAAGTCGTTGGCAGAAGCTAGTATTCTATAACACTGCTATCTATGATAATAAATTAGAGATCTGTTAATATTTATCTAATCTAGTTTTGCTCACTTCCGCGTGTTAGTGATTTCTTATCTGTCGTGTATTTGAGACTAGCTGTTTCCTTGCGGCTTCATCCGCGTGAAATTATAA
>LD688946.1:3320281-3330322 GCA_003118335.3 Papilio memnon
TGAAAGTACGAGATGTATGTGGTATAGTCGGACTTTTCACTAAATGTATTTATTTATTTTGAACGTTACCTAAGTAATGATTGTTCGTTGAAATCAACATTCGATATATAATATCTCAATACAGATTGCAATAGCAATTGAAAAATGAACTATTACTTAGAGAGCGATTGAAAGTATTAGAAATTGCTTTGAGAAATAAAAAAAATGCATTTTTAGTTCCGCCTTGTTTGCCCGCACATGCACAACACTTAGTACAGGCAGAGGAAATAAGGACTTGATAGAATGACGACATGAATGTGAACGAACATTTAACGTCTAAATAATGAAAAATATATTTTTACTTATTCCCAGTGTCAATAATCTAACCGGTTACAGAGTACAATCAAGACGGTATCTTAGGCATGCGGTGACTAAGTCTCACACCATTTTTTACCGACTGTACTCCAAGTAGAAGTAAAATACAGTGGTAGAGAAGGTAAGGAGTAAAAGGTTAGCATGGTATGGGCATGTTATGAGGAGGGATGAATCGCATGTAATAAGGAGAACGTTAGTTATGAGTGTGTACACCGGTAGAGGTAGACCTAGAAAGAGATGGATGGATTGCGTGAAAGGATATCAAGAAGGGAGTGATGATTGAGATGACGTATGATAGAGTTATGTGGAGGACAAAAACTTGTTGCGCCACTACGGGAGTAGGATAAGGAGGTAGATGATGATTTTACTCCACATAATTTAATTTTTATTTATTTATTTATTCCAAATATATTAAATACATGCTATTCATCTTTTGCTTTAGATAGCTATATTGTAATACTAGTTGTATTCCTCGACTCTACGTAAAATGAAACCGAATAAGTCTATGAGCTACTGGCTGTTATCTCTGTGCCAAATTATTTGTAAATCTAATATGTCTGTGGGCGGTATTTTAAAATCACTACGACTTAGGGTTATAAGCAAGCGAGCGTATTGTGTTCTTAAATACCGGCAACGAATCTCATTAGTATTGCGGATGTCTGGGCATCTATCACCTCTGTGTTCCCGTCGCGTACTGCTTTCTATACTAATATTATAAAGAGGCAAGATTTGTATTTTTGTATTAAAATAACTAAAAAATATTGGGCCGATTTCAAACATTCTTTCGACAATAGAAAGCTACGTTATCGCTGAGTAACATAGACTATATTTTTAAATTTCAAGTAGACGAAGTCGCCAGCAACAGCTAGTCTATAAAAACATTCTAGAATTATACGGTAACAAACAATATATTAAGGAGATAAGGATATCTTAGTGAAATGGGAAAGTTTAGATGGATGGATGTTTGTTAGAGGTTGTAGCCTAAACTGCTGAAAGGATCTCGATGAAATTTGGTATAGATGTAGAGGATAGTCTGGAAGGACACATAGGCTACTTACGATTTTTTTTTCAATTCCACGGGGACGAAATCGCGGGCGAAATCTAGTCTACTATATTTATAGAAGATCTATCTATTTTAGATACTAATTGATATTGGTATGGAAGCCTGCGTATCCTACAATCAATGTTTATTGTTTAGATAAAATAAATAAACCATAATTCTAAATGAACGTCTGAATATTGTAAACATGCAAACGTCAATTACATACATGAAAATTGCACCTTTTTATATTTTCACTAGCTTTCGCTCGCGACTCCGTCCGCGTTGAATTAAACAAAACAAAAGTAAGTAGCTTATGTGTTCTTCCAGACTATCCTCTACATCTATACCAAATTTCATCGAAATCCGTTCAGCCTTTAGGCTACAAACTCTAACAAACATCCATCCATGCATCCATCCATCCATCTAAGCTTTCGCATTTAAAATATTAGTAAGTATGATTAGAAATTTGATTTTGTGAATAGTGTTAGAGCGAGTTTTTTAAAAATTAACCTCAATTTACTGTAGTCTCGAAAATCTATACTAATATAATAAAGCGTAACACACACACCTCTTTGTTGCCTAAGATGTCAGCAATTACAGCACATTTTTGAATAATTCTTTTTTTAATAAAAAGCCCTACACTTACGTCACGCTTTAGGCTATATATTTTCACGCGATTAAACTTAGGGGGTAAATATTTTGGATAAAAACCCTAATGTGCGAAAGAGATCATAAGTTGCTGCCAACATCAAGGAAGCAAGATTGCCATGGTTTGTCATCATGTCATGTCATTTTGACATTTGCAATTGATAATTTGACAAATGTATACAATAAAATAAAGTTTTATACTTTCACGCGGATGAAGCCGCACGCGAACAGCTATTATTTAATAAATTGCGATTTCTGTAACATATTAAACAAGTTGGTTATTTTTTCATGGAAAATTCCAATAAGATAATTTGAGTGTATTTTTTTAACTGCTTATGTTGTTACCAAGTATTTTTCACGTTCAATATCGTAACATACAATTAGTTGCTATATCAAGACCAGTTTATAAGCTTTATAAAGAAATTATGTTTACTGCTACCTACGAAAATTAACCGGATTTCATCTGGGAAGATCCAATTGAAGCCACGTCTACCATTTTGGTCCATAAAGATCTAAACGTAACACTATCTCTTTCTCGCGTCCCCGTAATGTACTCTTTAGAAAGAGACAAAAAGAATCTCACGCTTGATCGAACATTGTCCGGTTGAGCTTGCGCATCTCCGTACATAAATTATATTTAAAACTTAACGAAAATGTTGTAAATTGATTAATTATTAATAATTTTAAATTAATAAAGGTTTTTTCGCAATTACAATGAGATTTTTAATGTAGTTAAAATGTTAATTTTAAGTACAGTAATAAAAGTAAAAAATTATAAGACTTCTTTAATGAAAAATGACTTGTATTGCTAATAGTTAAAGTACATATTCCCATATCAGGAAATTATTGCACTTACCATTTTTATATTTATGGCACTTACTAGAGGTTAAGAGAAGTAATCCTTGGATATAGTGTTTTCTTTTCCGCTTATGGTGTAGTTTTGATGCCAGACAGAGTTAGGCATATTTTTCTTCGATCTCTTAAGATATTGAATACGCGTGTTGAGTCAACAGGTTTGGTCAGGAGTTGTAAATGTTTGGTGAACTTTTAAGCTCTTATTATAAAATTATAATCACAAATAATTTTTAATTGAGCACAAATCCGTGTGTTTGTATTATTAAAATAGCATAGTCTTTATGGATTTATTTTTCTATAATTGCTTTATAATATTTTATTAGGATTACATTTTTTTTCGAGTTTAATGTTTAATAGGAAACTTTATTAAAAAACTTAGTAAATGAATACATTTACCTCAGCCATAACTTACTTTACTTATTTCAAGATTAATAGTTGGCCCACAATAAGTACTATATTATCTATACTTTCATATAGAAAAGAGTATTTTGTTAAGTATTAAATTTCCGCTGGTTATGTTTCATCCAATGTAATATGAAGAAGGTTGGCGGCGCCTCAATACAACGATGTTGGGAGTAGAGCTGCGCGTGCGCCGACAGTCGGCAGTGTGCGCTCGGCGCGAAACCATCGCGGTACTAATTCGAATTTCGAACTTTCGAACACTTTATGGATGCGTTCGGAAACTCGCGCTTTTAAAATAAAAAGACTGAGGGACTTGATGTGTGGTGTTCCGTGTTTTTTTTTTAATTTTGATTTCGTGTTTTTAATATTGTGTTAAAATTGAGTTTGTGACAAGTTGCGGTTAAAGTTCAGTAGACGCGTTCACCTCTGGTTGTACTTGTATTTAAAAGGATTTACTTTGATGTACCTGGTTTGTGACACAGACGTTATTTAAAAAAAAAACTTCACTTCAAATAATCATATGGGTAATTATATCATACTTGTTATTTACACAGTTTAGTTGTTTACACAAAAAGTATGGACTATCACTTATTAATTATTTAATAGTGCGAATCGAAAAAACGTTTAAAAACCTTTTAACCTATTAAGGAAGTTTATCTACACGTGAATTAAAAAAAAATATACGTCAAATGTTTTTTGTCGTGTAACTGTCAACTTTGACAATTGTTATTTTTTTAGCCCTTAATCTTTTTTTTTAAAACAGTCGATTTCATTGTTCAAATATCGGACAAATAAACTAAAATTTCATCGTTCCCGACTTACAGTTAATTAATTCAACCTCTTAACCTTTATTTAAATATGTATTGAACACATGATGTTGTTGAGTAAACTCGACTAGGGTGTCCATTTTGAAATATTTTAATAGATATATGTATAAGCTTTTGTCCGCGCTAAATTAAAAAAAAATCATGTAACCTGTGTTCTTCCAGACTATGTTAATCTTTGACAACGAGATCGGTTAAGCCGTTACGAGATATGTAATAAACAATACATCCAAACTTTCGCATTTATTAAGTATGACAGTAAGATAAAGGAATGAGTAATACAATTTTTTTATTTATTTATTATTAATGCCTAATCGCAACACTTTTGTGTTTCGGATTATATATTATCTTGTCTATAACAATAAATTTATTTAATATGCTTAAGTTTACCTTTGCCTTTATTTTATTTTATCTAAATAAAGGTTAAGACAATTAAAATTAAATAAAAATGTTTTTAATTTAATAATTCTTAATATTAAGATTTAAATTAAAAGGTTTTATTAAAAATAAATTGTAATTTGAACGAAATAAAATATTTTTTTTGTTATCCTGAGAATATTCTGATAACAATGAACGTTTCATTTATTACCGTACATGTTGAATAAATAATTTTAATGAATAACCATGGTTTATTTGAATTTAATAAATTAAATACAAGTTAGAATGCTAGTTTTGTTTTCTTTACATTCAAGACAAAACTAACATTTATATCGAGAAATTAATTTTTCGGTTTTCCTAACGAGATATATCTTGTTAAATGTATCTAGATTATTATTTAAAACTGTTTTTGACCGACTTCTCAAAAGAAGGAGGTATTCAAGTCGTCTGTATATTTTTTTTTACGGTTTTATTGTCAGTACTTGTCGATTAAACACCATGTTAGAAAATAACTGTCGAAATCTATACTAATATTATAAAGAGGAAAGATTTGTATTTTTCTATATATTGAAATAACTCAAAAACTACTGGGGTGATTTTAAAAATTCCCTCACCATTAGAAAAACAATTTATCTGTGAGTAATTTAGGGTATATCTTTTATTAATTTTTAATTTCACGCGGACGAAGTCGCGAGCAATAGCTAGTGTAAAATCAATTGATACGACTAGACAGTGTACTTATATATTTTTAGTATTTAAAATTATGCACGTCTATTGTCTATTTAGTTGATCGCTTTTCGTATTTGAGACTTAGTTTAAAGACAGATGGCGCTTTATTTTTATGTTAACTCAGAGTCGTGTTACTTACGAGGTACTAGCTTTTGCCTGCGACTCCGTCAGCGTGGTATTTAAAAAAACAAACCCCTTTTTCTTCCTTCAGACTATCTTCTACATCTATACTAAATTTCATCGAGATCCGTTCAGCAGTTTAGGCTACAAACTCTAACAAACATCCCTCTAAACTTTCGCATTTATAAAATTAGTAAGATCGTATTATTCATACAATCAATCTTACTAATATTATAAATGCGAATGTTTGGATGGATGGATGTTTGTCAGAGTTTGTAGCCTAATCGAATGAACGGATCTCGATGAAATTTGGCATAGATGTAGAGGATAGTGTGGAAGAACACATAGGCTACTCACTTTTGTTTTTTTAATCCCACGCGGATGAAATCGCGGGCGAAAGCTAGTTATAAATATTTTGTTTATCCATAATAATGTAGTTTATTGTCATAGCTATATATTATAACTCAGTAGAAGATAACTAATTATGAAACGGCTGGCACTCACGTCTATTTTTCCGGTGGCGGCACCGACTAGTTTCGGACCCATTAGGGGTCCATCTTCAGGGCGAGTGTTATTGGGCATTCTTCGGGGTCGCAACGCGCCTCGCATATAATAATGTCTCACGAAAGTTTAATTGAATTGAGTGGAAGATATTTAAAATATTATTTACTGTTTCCCCGATCAACGCCGGGCGATATATCTTGTGTTTTTCAATTGAGATAAAATGTATTTCCAGAATTTTAATCAGCTATTTTTCTATTTCTTTAATTTTTCTTCATGGTTAATAAAATAAACATTTTGGATTTATAAATCTTACTATACTAATACTAATCTTACTTCTTACTAATATTGTAAATGCGAAAGTTTAGATGGATGGATGGATGGATGGATGTTTGTTAGAATTTGTAGCCTAAACGGCTGAACGGATCTCGATGATATTTGGTATAGACGTAGAAGATAGACTGGAAGAACACATAGGCTACTCACTTTTGTTTTTTTTTTAATTCCGCGCGGACGGAGTCGCGGGCGAAAGCTAGTAAATAAATAAATGCTTTATTATTTCATTTTGAAAATATACATTTCATGAGCCTTGACTCCTGCACTAGGTTCCCCTGTGCTGGAGCCAATCCCTTTCCCCATTTGTGAAAAGCAATACATTTTCGTAAGTGTCTAATACAGTTAGCTTATGGTAAAATTAACAGAAAACAAAAGAAAAATTATATACAATACTACTTTTCTGGTAGAAAAACGTTTATTAACATATAAGTTACTGAGTGTTTTTAATACCGCGCGGACGGAGTCGCGGGCAAAAGCTTTTAATATTATAAGGTGGCAAATGAGCAAGTGGCCACCTAAATCCGCCGAAATGGCGAAGCGACCGCTGCACATAGACATCCGCAATTGTAGATGCGTTGCCTACCCTAAATCGACGGAGGAGGAGGAGACGCACATAGAGAAGATTATTTCCCCTTCCTATGCGTCTCCTCCACCGTCAAATCCACTTTCCCATCTAATCCTTTCCTTATGAAAAATGGATGGAACGGGAAATGGACTAAAATTGGGCCTCCGGCACCACACTCATCAGACTGTACGCGGAATTGCTCCCACTTGACGCCTGTCTTCTGTGTGGTCGTGGTATTGCACCGGGCGAGCCGACCCATTCGTGCTAAGATGTTAAAGCGGGCTCTACCACTGTCAAAGCTGGTAAATAAAATCTTTGGTAATGACTACGACAATGCAAGCTTTTAATTTTACGCACTGTATGGTACTAAATATTAATAACATACCGATTTTCTAGGCAATCTTATTAGAATAATGTTTACAGCTGTATTTTACTACTACTTATGTGGGAACTAACTTTTGCACTCGACTCCGTCCGCGCGAAATAAAAAAAAAGCATGTAGCCTATGTGTTTTCTGTTGTTCTACATCTCTGCCTAATTTTATAATATTAGTAAGATATTATTTGCGACTTAAATGGCTACTGGAATGCATTAAATATGCATTAAATATGCATGTTAAAAGGAATTACGGCAGACGAAACAATTTTCTACTGACAAACAGTTCCAAATTTTATTAGTTACTCGCTTGTAATGTTAGTCTAATACATATAAAAATCTCTTGTATGTTTGTCTAGCATAAACTCTGAAACTATTCTATCATGATAAGGTCTAACTTGGTCTAACTTAATAGTTGCTAAGTATGGTTTTCATTATTAATAACTAGCTNNNTCCATCCATCCATCTAAACTTTCGCATTTATAATATTAGTACGAATAGTACGAAGTACGATAGTACGAAGTATGATTGATTTTACACCGGTGTGTTATGAGTTCAAGTATATGCTTTTAAATTCGTTGGTTATCTCTGAGTTTTAACTGTCGAATTACTTGTATCGAAACATTTTGTTATCTCACATTTGATTTGAAATAACGGTATAATATGTTTAAATACAAGTTTGATGGCAATAGAGTTTTGTAGAATACAGATTCGTGCGTAAATTATTTTGGAAAAACCATTATTATTGTTTAATATATTTGACATTTTCCTTGAATATGTAACTTTTCTTAGTAAAGCTGGCTGTACACCTACAGTTTATCAACACCTGACAATTGTATTTTATTAACAGTCATAATTTCGTCTACACACGTAAGATCTAATTCCAAATGTTAAATCTATAGGTGTCTAGCCAGCTTTACAAGATACGTTTGTGTTCTAAAGGTGTGATTCCATTGCGAAAACGTGTTTTAAAAAAAAATACTAAACTGTTTTTTTTTAAATAACGATAGAAACGTTATTTTTTTCTATTGTGGAATATCTATGGTGGAAATGTACATTTGTTTTCTTTTTCTTTCGTACATCTACAGGCTGTTACATTTTCATAATTACGTAAATAGTTTTTATATGTTTGTATGTAGGGATGACGTCTTAATAATAACCATTATTGTTTTAAAAACACAAATAATTCGAAGTTTCAACATCATTGTGTTAGTACGTCATTCGAGTAAACATTTTTAAAATTCGTTATGTTTACATTTTGAACTTGAATTTACTTGATTTAAATATTTACATTTATTGAATGGTACAGCTATCATTTCAATATTTGAAACATAGCGTAAATTAAAAAAAAAATTAAAAACTCAAAAAATACGTTGACCTCAATTGTATATGTCTCAATAATCGCCCGTTAACATAGGAACGCGAAATGTGAGATATACAACAGTTCTATATAAACTGGACAGGCTACAAGCCGTGATATTTTGTGACTTTTTGATTTTCGCCATTAGAGCGCGCGCACATCTTTGACTAATCGCACAAATGTTTAGTCGCGCTTTGATTCCTATGAGCTTGTAAGGTGCACACACTCGAAATGTATGGAACATAACATTCGATAAGTCACGTGCTTGTCACGAATTATTCCTATGCATTTTGATCACATTTTGTCGATTCTACGCTAATCGAAAGTCAGTATCAAGGGGGTCTATGGCTAGTTCTGTATAGATCAGTGTTCAATGCTCATGGCTTTTAATTAAAATGTCACAGATAATATAATCGTAATGTTGCCAGCATGAAACCATAACACTTAGTTGTAATTCAGCAACACACATTGAGTGGGTCTCCCACGACACGGATGTTTTTTAATGAACGCCTCGCAATAACCAAAACAGTTGAATGTTTTTATTACTGGATATAAGTGAGGGTTGTATTTTTAAATATATGACCACATAGTGTCCGTTTCACACCTGCCGAACGATCGGGTTAGGGTTATCTAAATATTCTGAAGATTGCGAATGACGTTATTCATCGTCCTTATTCCACTCATGAGGGGCGCATCTTCCCTCTCAACTTTCACTCCCTTCTTGATCATGTCACCTTTTAATCCATTCACCTTTTCTTAGGTCTGCCTCTACAATGTTAAAGAAGAAAGATTTCTATTTTTGGATTTTTGTATGTATTCGATTCAAATTCTTATACCATTAAAAAGCTACGTTATTGCAGAGTAACACATACATTTTTTTTTATTTACGTGGATGAAGTCGCGAGCAATACATTCATTACAGGTACTGACAAAATTTTCTTATAGTAGAGTCATATAAACGTCCTTCTATCTTATAGGGTTATTGTCATACATTCTCAAAGTCGCATACGACAGTAATCACGTCCTTCGTTTAATCAAAATCAGCAACGTCTGTCATTGTTTGGGGCAGCCTTAGCCGCGAAACTATTGCCTAATGTGTTATGTAACGGTTACTAATAGAGAAAACATTTAGGCGTTACTATAGCCTGTCATATTTCGTCAGTGTTGCCATACTAAGACTAGGTGTTTAATACATTTTTCATATACATAATTTAAAATAAATATTAGTAGTTAGTAATTTTATTTGTCCACTGCTGACTTCCACAGTATGCGATCCTCCGCCTTCCAGCAATGCCTCGTCGCTCCACCTGAAGGGAGGATGTCCCACGTTCTTCGTCCTTGTCCGTCACCTTTATTCCAGAACAGGGGACGGATCCCCTGTCGTCAACATAAGTGGAATAGCGGGAAAACCACGCCCGCAAGATTGGTCGCCCCTTACCATCTAGGCTGCTAGTACGTAAAGAAATAGGTTTTTATTTTTCTTTCACTAAAACAAATTACCTAATATCTTTTGATACCAACCAATATAGATATTCGCAAAGCAGAGCAAAGC
>LD688946.1:3409554-3425381 GCA_003118335.3 Papilio memnon
AAGATTGCCATGGTTTATCATGTCATGTCATTTTGACATTTGCAATTGATAATTTGACAAATGTAGGTAAACGATTAAATAAAGTTTTTATAATTTCACGCGGATAAAGCCGTATGGGAACACCTAGTTAATTTATAAATGCGAAAGTTTAGATGGATGGATGTTTGTTAGAGTTTACAGCCTAAACGGCTAAACGGGTGTCTATGAAATTTGGCATAGATGTAGATCCTGGACGAACACTTTTACTACTTTTTTTTAATTCCGCACGGACGGAATCGCGGGCGAAAGCTAGTATTAAACATTCTTTATGTATCGAATTTCATTTCATCTGAATAAACAAGGTTTACACCAGCAGGCCGATTAAAAAGCAATAAATTATGCTTCCTTCATGGTTCCCAACATTGCACTTATAAATATCCAACAATCACCATTTTAAAATATTACAAAATCACACATAAAAATAACCGTAATCGAGAACAAACAATTCGTAATTTAAAAAAAGAACATATGTCAACCAAACAACTCGTAATTTCATATTTGGAACACCCACATTGCGCTAAAAGCCAACCTTCTTGCTCATACGGTATAATTAGGAGAAATGATCAGGGATTTTATGTGCGACAGGCGTCGAAAAGGCCGGCCCGAGTCTCGCAAATATATGGCCACTTCGGTATAGCGCACCCAATAAATATTATCATGAAATTGTGAACCGTATACTTAATAAAGGGCTTTAATAGAATGGTCTTTATTAAGAATTATAGTCGTGTCGCGCCCATTCCGAACGCTTTCAATGATCTTAAATTCCTTTATTTGCATTGCTAAAAACTGACACGGTAAAACATTTTTTTATTAAATAAACTTATATGAGTACAAATTTAGTAGTTATTATTCCCTTGTTTCTTTATTTCCTTGATTTTTATCAGAAGTATCGTGGTATTTTCCTCTAATGGTTTAATAATTAGTTTGTTTCAATTTTTTTCTTAATTTTTAAACGAAAAAAACGGTTTATCAGGTAAAAAAACACATTAATCACGTTTATGAGGAAGAGCGTTTATTCATACATTTTATGAGTAATAATAAATAATCAACCATTCTTATAAATTCGACCACACGCAATCGATGTTAGGCGACCACAAAATCGATCGATTTATCGATTTAAAACGAATCGATTCCAAATTTGAAACCGGCGCGCTTGTAGTCTCTAATTCCGTTTTCCCGCCTATAATTGACGTTGACGCGCCATTTTCTGTCCTTCGTCAACTCATTCATTTTATATACAACCGTCTCTTTCGTGTTTATGTCACGTGCGATTGTGAGTGTAGCGACTATTTGGACAATTATGTCATTTGGTTGTCGCGGGCGTGTCATTTGGACGAGCGATTGCCCTGTAATTTTGTTTGGAACTGTGGAGTTTTCGAGTTCGTTGACATGTATTTTGATGTATGAGAACAGCTGGGTCCTGAGAATTACTACGACTTTATTGTATACTAACTTTCGCCTGCGACTCTGATCGCGTGGTATTAAAAAAAAAAACAAAAGTAAAGCCTATGTGTTCTTCCAGATTATCCTCTACGTCTATGCCAAATTTTATCGAGATACGTTGAGCAGTTTAGGCTACAAACTCTAACATCCATCCATCCAGTAAGATAAGATTTAGTTGTAAATATTCCTTTGTGACCTAAATTGAATAAATTTTGAAGATTGTAGAGTCTAATATGCGAAAATAAATAGCACAATACATGGACATAGAAATACAGTCAGCTTCATAAATATTTTCCAGTTACAAAACTATAGACATCGGTTTTAAAAAGACAAATGCAATCAGTCAATAAAATTCACGGTAGGAAGCATACAGACGAGCATGTTCTATGGCTTGGTAAATGTTTATGCAGCTGACTGTACATTGATAGACGTGTCAAATATTTTGGCACACATTGGCGCCAGCAAGAAGTATTAATATCGTGATTAGTTACGAGTATAAAATAAAATATGTCAGTTAATAAATCAATAAGTTAATTAACACATTGTTCGTCCTATTTGGGACACCATGTATAAGGCTATCGAGAGGTTAAGCCGTGAATACTAATGTATGAATCATGGATTTACCATTTGTGAATTTTTATCCTTTAATTCTTAATATATTTATATATGTGCTATCTTTCGCCCGTGAATCCGTCCGCGTGGTATTAGAAAAACAAAACCAAGTAGCCTATGTGTTCTTCCAGACTATCCTCTACATCTATGCCAAATTTCATTAAGCATCAGCAGTTCAGGCTACAAACTCTAACAATCCATCCATCGAAACTTTCATAAAAGTCGTGTTAGTTACACTATTTCAAGAACGGCTTTACCGATATGGCTGAAAATTGGTGAGGAGGTAGCTTAGAGCCAGGAGACGGACATGGGATACTATTTATTCCCTTCGACAGCGATGGTTGGATATTTGTTAGAGTTTTTAGCCTAAACGGGTAAACGGATTTCTATGAAATTTGGTATGGACGTGGAGGATAGTCTGGAAGAACGCATAGGCTACTCACTTTTGTTTTTTTTAACTCCATGCGGAGTCGCGGGCGAAAGCTAGTTTATAATGTTATTTGGTTTGGTGGTTTGGTATTTAAAAGGAATTTGCAATAAGTGGTTTTAATTTATTAAAATATGTCGTAATTTATTCTATTCTCTTATGAATATCTTTGGTAAAGTTATATGTCGCGACGGAATTAAGTCGTATAGGGCTAAGGTCTTGAATTAAATATGAGCCTTGAACCCAGACCCCGCCTATCTGTAATCGTCTAGTATCGTTAATTTTATTTTGTTGTCATACTCAAAATTAGTCACTAAGGATACCTCTTAGTGAAGATTTTATACTTACGTATTACGGGACAAGCTTAATAACTAATTTCCAATTGTTGTATGGCAATTAATAATTAAAATATACTCTTAAACCGGTCGTTTCTACGTATCTTCAGTATGAGAAATGATAAGATTAAAAAACAACAACATAACGCCCGTGACCCAGCAAGATAGGCAGACTTTTATTTGGCGTTATGGCATGTCGGTTTTTTATTAACGCGCTGAAAACGAAATATATCGAAGTTAGAATTTTATTATACAAATGTGTCCATCATACTTATCATACTCCATACTTAGTATTATAAATGCGAAAGTTTAGATGGATGGATGTTTGTTAGATTTTGTAGCCTAAACGACTAAACGGATTTCGATGAAATTTGGAACAGACGTAGAGGATTTTTGTTATTTTTAAGCGGACGGAGTCGCGGGTAAAAGGTAGTATAAATATAAATTAATTAAACATCGTTCAATTGGATTAAACATTAAAGTTAATAAAAATGACACGCTAGCGTAGGGTAGTCGCCGACGAAGGCTCGTCTCGGAATACTAATGCGTGCCTTTGTCGCGCCGCTTCCCCGAACAGATACTTCGATCTAGGATCCGTTGGGAAGCCTAACGAACTTTCGGCTGCTTGGAAATAACATTAGCGTGACGTCATTGATGTTCAGCTACGATTTGTTGCTAAGCATTACTTCTAAAGGTTTTATGATCGCCTGGTACTTTTTAATTCGAATTCCAGAGAAAGAAACTTGGTCTTTCGAGTGTTTTGTCAATGAAAGCCCACGGTAATAGCAATATTCACTTGTCCTATTCTCTTAATTTGAAAAAATATCATCATCATCATCACCAGCTCACTATACGTCCCCACTGAGGGGCTCTGAGCCTACCCTAAAGTTAGGGTGCCTAGGCCATAGTCAAACACGCTGGCCAAGTGCGGGTTGGTTAACTTCACACACATTTTTGAATTTCTTCACCGATATGTGCAGGTTGCATCACGATGTTTTCCTTCACCGTAAGAACGTCGGGTAAATTATGTACATATGAAAATTCGAAAAACCGAAAATCATATTGGTACATGGCGGGATTCGAACCCAAGACCTGTAGATTACAAGTCAATGCTTAAACCACTGAGCCACCGACGCTCAAAAAATAAATTCGAAATTTATTAACAAAAAATGTTTAAAGTCATACAAAAAAACTGCTATGCTTCAAACGGCAATTTAGAAGATAAGACATCAACGCGTTTGAAGTGACATTTTTTGTCTCCAATTCATATTATTGAAAACATTTACTAAATAGTGTATTTTTGACTTTCAAACTTCGGAATATAACAATAGTAATTTTTTAACTTAAAAATGTACGCCTTCTTATAAGGTTAATAACATTTACTTAAAACATTTAAAACATTTGTTAAACAAAGCCTACAGGACTCGGCGTGACCGATAATAATAATAATTCCTAATAATAATAATAAAGCACCGCGTACGAGGCGAGCCGCACCGCTGCGGTGGCGCTGTTTCCATTGTTACACATATTTTTATATTAAAAAATATCCAAGAAATCTAGTCATATAGTTTTCTCAAACCCTAAAACACCAATTAAGATATATATAATATTTTTATCACCATGAAGAGAAAAATAAAACTTACCTTTGTACTGTAAAAATGATACTGAACATTGCACGGTATTTCGGTAGCATTCTGTCGAAAAGTACAGTCAGCAACAACTTACTTTAGTAGGTGAATTAAAGATGCTGTAAGACGCAAATATCGATTATTACTTGCAGTTTTCAAGGATTGTTCACCGTAGACAACAAGGAAGATACGGTATACAAAAGCCGTGTCGTCCTCAGACAATGGAGACGTAGCACGTCGGCGCGTGCTGGCGACGTGATCGCGCGGCATCACGCGGCGTCACGCGGCGCGAATAAACCCGCGTTAATGAGCACGTGCGATACTCCCCCTCCCCCTAGCCCTAACCCTACACGATCATGAAGTGTTAATTTGCAAAATTATAACCTTTACGCGACATTAATTGATAATGGGAATTAACACTCTATCAAAGCATCTAAGTTTAAAATAAGTTCGGCCTAAAAAGTATGGTACTAAAATCTTAGTATAGACAAGTAAAACATAAAAAGGGCATTATAATGTCCCAACGTAGAAATAATCAAATCTTATATTATTAGTGGATATTAGCGAACCAAAAATTATAAAAAAAAACTCGTCATCTTGTTTAAAGTGTCAAAAAAGTGATCAAACTGACGTCATAATACATCTTCTATACATATAAAATTGGAGTGTCTGTTTGTAATATCAAAAGAAAAATTCCAGATTTCGGGAATCGAATGTATTTGCGTTGCTGATAACGAAAATGGCACTTAAAAATTTTTTGTCTGTCTGCCTATCTGTCCGCAAGCCGCGTTTGTTCCGGGTAATCTCCGAAACGGTTGGGCCGATTTCGATCGGACTTTAACTGAAGGGTAGCTGAGATAAATGAACATATTATAGGCTACTTCTTTATCTTAATATTGCGTGGACGAAGTCGCGGGCAACAGCTAGCTCAATTATAAAACTCGTCAACAAAACTATAACAAACCTATTCCTTAAACGGTTAGCCCTCAAGTCACTTCATTTTATGGTTTTTCTTATAATCGTCGAGTAAAAAAAAAACAAAATACTGTCGGCACGCGCGGGCCTGGCTGCCTACGCGCGTCGAATCCTAACATGGCAAAAAGAGATAGCGATACACAACATCCATTAGTGCGAGCGATACAAGTATATTATTAATGGGTACGGCCCGTAAAATGCAGTCAAATTAGGAGAAATAAATATTGAATCTGATACAGCACGGAATGTCTGATATAAGTTATAAGGCGAAAATTGAATGGAATTGAATGTGCTCCGTATGAAAGTACATTTTGAATACCGACCCAAATTATGATTTATACGATTTTATTAAAACTTTGTGCAGTGTATCACAATACATTTTGAAATGTCTTATTTTGTTTGAAATAATTGAGAATTGTTTTATTTTAATGTCCAATTACAATTTTTAACGTAAAATAACTTTAACACCAAAATAAATCTTAAAACAAATGGTCAAAGCGATCAACAGCGCAGAATTTAAAAATAAAATAGACTATAATATTCCTATAAACATCAGCTTCCAATGATAGCTCCATCAAAATCGGTCTACCGGTTTCATAGATGGGTGATATTAGGTCAATCTTTCCTCCAAATTTACTTTATCTATACTAATATAATAAAGTGTAAACACATACCTCTTTGTTGCCTAAGATGTCAGCATTACAGCATATTTTTGAATAATTCTTTTTTTAATAAAAAGCCCTACCCTTAGTCACGCTTTAGGCTATATATTTTCACGCCATTAAACTTAGGAGGTAAGGAAATATTTTAGATAAAAACCCTAATGTGGGAAAGAGACCATAAGTTGCTGCCAACATCAAGGAAGCAAGATTGCCATGGTTTGTCATCATGTCATGTCATTTTGACATTTGCAATTGATAATGTGACAAATGTATCATAGGTAAACAATGAAATAAAGTTTTTATAATTTCACGCGGATGAAGCCGCACGGGAACAGCAAGTGTCCTTACATTTAAGAAGACTTTGAAAATATGCTCTCAACATTCCGATTCTAAATTATAATCATTACACAGTTCACAGTTCTCCATAAAGCTAATAAAAAAGCTAGGTAATCTTCCAGTAGCCATCATGAACTTTGGTATGTAAAGGGAACATTACTGTATTGGTACATAAAATAGATTATATACTAAGGAATAGAGAGGGCGTGTCGTTGCACTGAGCGTCTACAATGCGTTGCCTCTGGGCACAGTTTAGTGCGGCTACAAAAGTTTATTACTTGAAATGTGCATCGTGTGTGGTCCAAGATACAAGCTTATACTAGTAGCTGAGACGGATGAAAGATACTTTTGTAGTTACGTTATACGGCTAGAAATATTTATTAATGCGTATTACCTATTGGGCGTATTAATAGGGTGGGAAACATATACCAGTAAATAGCTTAGTATTTGCCATACCAGCTACCGGTAAGGGGCGAATTGTAACGCAATGCATATGCCAGTAAAATATCAATGAAATCGTACACAACGAAACAGTCTCAAGCTTTAGCTATCATGCTAGCTACGTGCAAATCAATAACTGGCATACCAGTTAGTGTTTACACATGATTATAACTGGCACGTGACATTAGCTTGCTCGCAAGTGTGCCAGCATTAGTATTTTCTCTCTCATCATCACCAGTAAACTATACGTCCCCACCGAGGGGCTCGGAGCCTACCCTAAAGTTAGGGTGACTAGGCTATAGTCAACCAAGCTGGCCAAGTGCGGGTTGGTTGACTTCACACATATCTTTGAATTTCTTCGCCGATATGTGTAGGTTGCATCAAGATGTTTTCCTTCACCGTAACAACGTCGGGTAAATTATGTACATACGAAAATTCGATAATTCGAAAAACCACATTGGTAAGAAGCCAAGACCTGTAGACAAGTCAAGTGCTTAAACCACTGAGCCACCGACGCTCTATCATACTTTAAACATAAAGATAACAATGTGTTTTCATATATAATGTAATAGATTATTTAGTAACGGTAAAAGGATACCTTTGATTCGTAATATAAAAGACATGATTATTTTGTTTCTAACTAAAGTAACATAATACATTACACTAAACTGTAGTCCAATTCATCAACTTGCCCTTATCCCTTACGGAGTGTCGGCACAGTATGTGCTACACTTCCATACATTTCTATCAGCCGTCATATCTGAATCCACTCCCTTCTTAAGCATATCCTCTTTCACACAATCCATCCATACTTTCTTCGGTCTTCCTCTTCCTTTGTAGCCATCCACATTTATTCTTAACACTTTCTGGTTTATGTCCCCATCGTCTCGTCGCATAACATGTCCATACCACGCTAACCTTTTGCTTCTCAATTTCTCCACCACTGGCGCTACTTTCAAACTTCCTCTAATATACACATTCTTAACTTTATCCTTTCTTGTCAAACTGTAGTCCAATTCGTGCTTTTTTTTTATTTATTTTTACTTCTAACTACGTAAATCCAATCTACGTCAGTAACGTTTGCGTAGTTACAACTTACGTAGCCTACGCGTGAATATATTTACACGATTATTATAGAAATTATTTGCTAAAACAGCGTAACTGTTGCCAGGTCTTACGTAACTCGTATCGTGTAATTTGAACGCGCTAACTGTATTAATTGGTGTATCAGAGATCAAAATGTGTTCTCGTATAAACGATTTCATGGTAAAATTTTAAAAGCGTTTAATTTAAAACTAGATAAAGTGTGTGTTTACATGTTTATATAACAACATTGGAAGGCGTTTTAATTATTACATATTATATACTACGCATTTATTACCTAACTAGCTGTTCCCATGCGTCTTCATCCGCGTGAAATTAAAAAAATTTTTTTCATTGTTTACCTACATTTGCCAAATTATCAATTGCAAATGTCAAAATGACATGACATGATGACAAACCATGGCAATCTTTTTTCCTTGATGTTGGCAGCAACTTATGGTCTTTTCCCACATTAGAGTTTTTATCCAAAATATTTACCCCCTAAGTTTAATGTCGTGAAAATATATAGCCTAAAGCGTGACGTAAGTGTTGGGCTTTTTATTTAAAAAAAAATATTCAAAAACATGCTGTGATTGCTCAGATCTTTGGCAACAAAGAAGTGTGTGTTTAAGCTTTATTATAATATATTAGTATAGATAATAACAAAATATTAGAAATTAAACTTTACTCAAGTAGATGTAAGGAGGTATATATACTCTGCCTACCCATCTGGGTTACAGGCGTAATTTATGATGTTATCTTTAGTGATAGAACAACTTAGCTACCTTTTTAAAAACATTTTATTAATCGCTTCAGCTTATGCCTTGCATCTCGTAGCGTGCATTTCCGCCAATATAAAAGTCTTCTCAACCGAATAAAACCTCCTTTATGGATTTCGGCAGCCTTGCAATATTCCGTTTCCAGGAAGCCACGTCAAAAAATCTACGCAGTGTACCCAAGTACACTTAAACTCGTGTACTGTGGCACATTGTACAACGCAAAGTGAATTCTTGAATTGTCTCTTTGTGCTAGTATTGTGTGAAAAGCGCGCAAGGAAGTTAAACTATGTGAAAAGTTTTTGTACATAATACTGGCTGAAGTTTATGAGTTAAGGTTATATATATTTTTTTTATATTATATTGTTCAAACAGAATAGGTCTGAGATGTAGTCATTGGGATAGGTATTTGCTTCCTAAAATCTGCAAAAAGATGGAGTTACCCATGTCCATATTTTATAAAAGACCCTATAAGATAATCTACATCTGATAAGACTATAAAATATGGACTCTTAGTATGTTCTATATTTAAATAGCAACCCACATTGCCAAAGAATAATTACAAACAAATAACCACATACTTTATAATCGCAATAAGACAAAGAAAACCTGCCACTGTCCGGTACTTTGAGACTGGCAGCCGTAGCGACGTAGCTTAAAAAAAAACGACAAAAATGACCACGCACTCGGAATCGAAATGCAAAAAAAATATTTTGCTAGAAAGAGAGGGGTATACGCCAACGTCCCAGATAGAAAGGAATGGCAGAAATTTCAAACTTAGAATGCAGCGCGTGCTCTTCGACATCCGTCGCCGCAAAAAAAATCGAGGTCGCCATCTACCGGCTCCCTGTGACACTAGGCATATTTGACTTATGCAAGGTTTGGATGTTTTTTTTCCGACGAAAATAAACCATAAACCACTTTAAATATAAACAATATTTTAAACCATCCTAAATTATCTTATACTCGTAATTATTAAAATCAACTCTTATCAACTCCGCTTTTAAATTTTAAACTAATCACACTGCATAATATAAATGCGAAAGTTTGGATGAATGTTTTACTACATATCTCCAAAGCTTAACGAATCTCTAGGAAGTTGGGCCCAGATGTAGAAAATAGCCTAGAACACATAGGCTACTAAGTTCTCTTTGAACTCCGTGCAGACAAAGTCGCGGGCGACAGCTAATAAATTATGAAACATTCAAACTAAAAATTGATTAATCACTTATAAAACACTCTACAAGTAAGCTCTGTAAAAGCCAGAAGCTGTACCAAAAGAGCATAGATAAAATAATGATAACAATTTAATGATAGCTATCGATCAAATATGTTATGACAGAGCCGGTCGGAGGCGTATCATTAATTAGATCTACATCATTAATGATTCTAATGATGCGGAGGACTTCGAGATATTTCTTCATATAAACCAGTGGAACCCGAATTTTATTTTGGTGAATTTGGAGTTTTTACTAAACAGACAAATAGAAGAAAGTGTTAAGATTGAATGTGGATAGCTATAAAGAAATTGAGAAGCAAAAGGTTAGCGTGGTATGGACATGTTATGCGACGAGACGATGGGGACATAAACCAGAAAGTGTTAAGAATGAATGTGGATGGCAACAAAGGAAGAGGAAAACTGAAGAAAGTATGGATGAATTATGTGAAAGAGAATATGCTTAAGAAGGGAGTGGATTCAGATATGACGGCTGATAGAAATATATGGAAGAGTAGCACATATTGTGCCGACCCTCCGTAAGGGATAAGGGCAAGTTGATGATGATGATGAGCTATAAATGAACCGAAGAAAGTATGGATGGATTGTGTTTAAGAAAAAAATATTTCGGTCTATCTAATCTATGACATCCATTCAAAGATATCTTTATGGCAATGAAATTGTGCATGATAGCTACAAAAAAACAAAAGTCCCTTTTGATTGATTCGTGTCATTTGTGCAAGATCCCACACCCCAGGGTACTACCCTTAACTTAATGACTAGTCATTTATAACGCCATTTATGAACACGAACATTCCAAATCAGGGTGGTTTTCTAAGAAGTTTTATCAATATTAACAAAGCCTTTTTTGCTAAAAAGTCGATTATTTTGTCAGTATATCTCTATTGTTGGCAATATTTTCGAAATCACTTTATCCTTATCAAATAATCGAAAAGGTAATTTATTTTAAAATCTTATTTTTTAGTAAAAAAAAAACTTCCAACTTTCAATATTTCTTAAGAGACCGATTGTTAACACTAGTATTAGACTGCGATTCCATCCGCGTGCAATTATAAAAAAATAAATTCAGATCATGTTCGATACCTATTCATCGATATTGGTAAATACGTTTTGGAGATATGTGACAAACATCTATCCATCCAACTTGCACATGTGAAGAGTATTATACAACTCAATTGTAGAAACCGTAGAAAAACTCTTTTAAACTTAAAAAGTAAAGCTTTAAGAGACAAAGAAAGACATTTTGATTTTAGCTGAAATAATGTTGATTTCTTATTCACCATAACTGTCGCTTTTTCAAGACACTATAATTCCTAATACATTGGCGAATAACACTTTATATTGTAGGAATAAGTAGCAATAAAATATCCACATATGGAGAGTTCGTTGACCTCTAGTTGACCCCTAGTTAACCCGTCTTGTTCAATCGCTATTAGAGAACTGAGAGCCGTGAAATATTAATGCAGGAATTTGTTTTTTTAACTGCCGTACGCTGATTTGTTAAATGGTAACACCAAAGAACTACTTAAGGACTCCGGGTGAAGTAAATAATTTCTAAGTCCTTCGATATCTAGTAGTTACCTCCTTAATAATGTATTAATTACTTGACCACTATCGATATTGAAAATATCGACAATTCTGACAAGAGGGCAGCACTAATGAAGTGTCGCGTCACTACAGGAAACGCCTTCCCGTCATTTGTCAACTTGACATTTGACATCAGTCAACTGCGCTCTTACCTGACTTACATTTTATGGTACCTACATAAAATTAAAATTTAACTAAAAACAAAACATTTAGTTACGTTTCAAACTAAGTCTTAAAACTAATAAAATGTTAACACTAATATTTGCATACTTTTAACAACCATTTTTCCGATATAAAGCTGCATAAATTAAAAATAACTAATATTACCTGCTTGCTAAGCAATTATTTCTAAAGAAAATCAACTTGGAAAAACTTTATTCACAGTACAAAAAATTAAGTTTAAAAACTCTCGAATATCGAAAGTTTATCAATGTATAATATATTGTGATCAACAACACATTATTAAAAATTTGAATCGATAATTTTCAATATTATCGACAAATATCCCATCCCTTAAAGTGAAGTTGTTTGTTTGCCAGTAGCAAGTAGTGTCGCCTTGATAAATATCCTTAAAGATTGCTCAGGCCCTCGATAATGCTTCTTTGAACCTCACACTTTAAAACACATTGAAAAATTGACCTTCCTCCAATCGTAATAGGGCTTAAAATGTAAAGATATCTGTATCAGAAGATAGGAACGGTTGTAGGGTAATTTATGGGAAGCTCTCGCTAGGTGTTTTATAGTTATTTGATAAAACACTAGTGTGATTATTTAGCTGGCTACCTTGACAGAAAGCTTCTATTTTGCCTTTATAAAATAACTCTAATGCCTCGGGAATTTTATCCGACCGATGTCGAGGTGTAATGAATCGTGGTGTTGGGTTTCATATTTTTAATGCGGCTACTAAGTTACTTTTGACAAAGTGACTGTCAAGATAACGCGCTACTTACTTTGACAACTGTCAAAACAATAGTTCATACGCTTTTGTTGAACTTATGTGTAACTTGTGTCAGAGGTCTACTTTTCCTTCAATTTGTGGTACAATGGTTGAATTTAATACATGCCTTCTACAATCATAAGTACATAGTTTCATCATGATAAAACTTGAAGTATATCACTCATATTTAAATTTTTTAATTCTCATTTTCCAGGTAAAAAGTGGCGTTCATTGACACCGCAAGACAGAAGGCCGTATGTGGAGGAAGCCGAGCGTCTACGAGTCATCCACATGACCGAGCATCCGAACTACAAATACCGTCCACGGCGAAGGAAGCAGAACAAGACTAGGCCCAACCAGCCCGCAGCCCCAGCCAGCGCGCCGCCCCCAACCTCAGCTGCACTAGGCTCTCCCTACGCCACTGGCACCGACTCCCCTGATACTCGCTTTTCACACAACCCAGCAGCTGGCTTCTCTCCCTATCGCACCTCGCCTCTAGCCTCTGACTACCAGCCGAACCAATACAACGGACACGTTCAGACGCCTGAATCTTCACCCGCCAGGTCTCCCGAACCCCAAGGCAGAAGAAGCGCTTCCGCAGAAGCCCCCCTTCCAACACCTGATGCTTCCCCCGTTGAGAACGAAAAAGAAAACTTCCAATACGAAGAAAGACGGAGAGCAATCAACGCTTCCTCGATCTCTGATTCCTACTCGTACAAGTTCAGAACGCCAGGCTCCTACTCGCCGGCGCCGGTCGCCGCTATGGGCATGGCGAACGGCATGTACGTGATGTGCACTCAGAGGACACTCGCCGAGCAGTCACCGCTAGTGACCGGTACGTTCTTCCCACCCGTCGCCACTTCTCAGGACCAACAGACCCTCGGCACTTCAGCTCCGAGGGTATCCTCCGCGCCGAGTGGATCCATGAACGCAGAATACAACATCCAATATCATCCGTATGAGCAATACGAACAAATGTATAAAACTGAGGACTCGTACGTATCACACTACCCCGAGCAGCCGAAAACGGAATACGATACTGGGAGCAGTTACTTTTCGGAGGAACCGCCGTCCAATCAGCCCCCTGAAAATGAGCAAGGTTTCATGCCGCGTCCGGAGATAAGGACCGGTTCGCCGGAGTCGGACGTCGACGCTCGGGAATTTGATAAGTATTTGGACTACGGAACGGAAGGGGCAATGGAGCAGCACCAACAGTATAGATACGAGCAGCAGCAAGGATACAGGCCTTACTGCGGGGAGCCGGCGCAGGGTTCCGAATATTGTGGGGAGAGGATGTATGCGTCGCCGTACCCGACGGTGATCTCGGGCGCGCCGCCACCCGCGCCGTACGCGCCGCCAGCGCCGCCTGGCGGTGAGGTGCGCCCAGAAGACGAATTCAGTGTGATCTTGGCTGGGGTTAGGCAGACCTGCTACAGTAATTGACTAGACGGCGCTGACTCGGCATAGGAATATTCAGGATTTTCTGTTTATAGCCCAAAGAGTTTTTTTTTAAATATCCGTTAGTCGATTCTGTGGTAACCCATACGGTGTAAGCTTGTAGTAATAGCTAATATCTATGGACCGGAATACAAACTTATATTGTATTGGAATCGTTGTTAAGGTTGGTTATAGCGCGGAATATGAGAATTTTATTATTTTTTGTTAATTTACGTTTTTTTTTTATATTTGGAAAGTCCTATTCGTCCTCATATGTAGCAAATTGTAGCTTTTTGTTCGTAATCTTGTTTTCATTTATTATTTAAGTAAAGAAATACAAAACGTTTTTACATATTATACAAAAAAACTAATTGATTTTTTTATTTTTATTTTATTCAACGTTTATTTCGATTATAGAGGAAAGTGTACTGGTTTAAAAGTTATTTTTTTCATGTTTGAAAAAATTCTTACAAATCATCCTATCTCTCTCGAACAACATAATTATTTAGAAAATAGCAACATATCAGTGTTTTTCCAATCAATTGTGTAAATACTACTTAATTGAAAACCCTAAGAATGTCATCAAAATGAATCAAAAATTTACTTATTTTGTTAATTGTTTTTAACATTAAGAAAAAGATCGAATGTATATTGTTATTAAGACTGGTAACCGTGGGCTTCTATTGCTGTTACCTTTGTGTTAACAAATATTGTTGTCTCTTTTTTGTCAAGAGGAATGAAGGAGATGACAATCTTGGCACAAGTGTCACGGCAGTGTAACTGTACGGTTGTTTTTTTTTCTTTTTACTCGCAGCATATTATCCTATTGATTGTAAAATGTATTGATTTTTTGTGTTTATTGATTAAAATGTGTGATGAAATAACTTGAAATATAGAATTAATTTTATTGAAATTTGTGTACGTGTGTGGATTTAGACTAATTAACTACAAAACTAATTAAATAAAGACTTCGAGACAAACTGGCCTTGTTTTTGTCACACAAAAGTGTCGACCATATTTCGAAAGACCATAACATGTCTGACTTCGATTTTATTAAGGTTATTTCGTCAAAGACTAATCATGGACCGACTCATTTTGAAATAAAGCTTTGTGCATTACTCCAAGCTAATTTTGTGTCAAATTTTACATTCATCCGTCCAAACAATTTTATAATAAGGTGTACAGAGATTTTGTTTCATGTAATTTCCTTATTATTTTTCAAAATATAAATAAAAAAATATATTTTGTGTGCAGTGTGTTTATCGAAGTCAGTTAGTTTAGATTTTTTTGTTTCTACATTAGTCTATGCCACGTAAAAGGCAGTGTTCATTTGTCTAATTTTGTCAAACTTATATGAGTGGTGCTTTGTGGTCCTAAAATATTTTCGTATAGATAATTGTCGAAAATGATTGCCCGTGTGGTCAAAACGTTTCCTATGTAAAACATTATTTATTTGTAACTATTTTTTTTTTGTATATTTCGTAGAAAAAATTACAAAAAAATTAATTAAAAAATAAGATCTTCCATAAAGGTTGTAGATATAGATAAGTTGTATTTTTTATCTGTGCTTTTTTTAGAAAACTGTAACTCTTTGTTTTATCCGTGTAAAAATGTTAGTTTTGAAAATATCTCATAGTTATTATTTGTATACTAAAAGTTTTTTTTTTAGTTCTTATATTTTTAGTGTATGTTAGTTATACTTACCAATGCGTTCGCTTTGCGATTATCTTCCCGATTGTAAGAAAATTTATAAGGAACAATAAAAGTTATATTAGAAAAAAAATGAGTTATTTATTTTAACACAATCCATGACATAAAATAGTGGAACACTCGTATACTTATGTAACGGTTATATTGTGTTGTTAATAAAAA
>LD688946.1:3425407-3439792 GCA_003118335.3 Papilio memnon
ATAAATGTTGGAACTAATAGATTGTAAAATTACCTAAAAACAAATCCCAACTAGCATACATTTTGTATGTACAGCTTACCCTGATAGAAAGGAAAGTAGGATCGCAATGAGATATTTCAAGTTATATTTGCACTAAAACTTTAAGCCTTCATATCAATTAAAGCCGACCTCAATAAATTATTATATCAAATCTCAACTCTAGCCACGAGACTTAAACTGTAACAATTATGTCGTACAAGAGTTCCTGATATTCATTTCATAAGTTAATCAGAGTATATATTCGAAAAGTTTATTACGTCGAAGAAGTGTTGTCATGGATTTTTTTTACAAAATGCAAATATTTTTGACACAAACACGACATTAAATAGTCTAAAAATAACGCCTCCCAACGGCTAGCGTTGTAACTCCAAATAAAATTTAAATTATTAAATAATTTGTTCGCTGGCGGGGCAGGGGTGCGCATATATCGGCCCGCGGCCGCGCGCGCCTGTAATTACGAGTGCGGACCGCCCGAGCACGCCCCTGCTCTGCCGCACTCGATATTGATGTATTGACGTACCTCCGCAGCGCCCAACAGATAAATGTTACAAACTATATTTTTTACTTTTTGAAATATTACCTTATTACCGTAAACAAAATACCGAAGTGTTCCAAAAAATCAACTGTACCAACATTTTATAAAGCAAGGAGAAAAAAAAACCTTAAATTAATTTGTTCCAATTAATTATAAACACGTGTACAGCTGTTGTAATAAAACGCCGCAAGTGGTTATGGATTGGCCATACGCTTCGCCGGGATCCCAGTCACATTCCCAGGGAGGCCCTGGAATGGATCCTGGGCGTCCTAAAGAAACTTGGCGGCGTTCAGTGTCGGCCGACATGAAGGCAATCGGGCTGTCACGGCCCGAGACAAAACGTAGAGCCCAGGATAGAGCGAGCTGGCGACGCACTGTAAACGCCCTCTGCCCCTTCGGGGACATAGGACCATAAGAAGAAGTACACCTGATGTTCTTTATAAAATGAGAATTATATCGTTAACAAGACAACATTCCTATACGAAGTTGATAACACAACTGAGATGACTTCTGTCAAGCAGTTTATCCTATATTTGGTTGCTAAAGATGTAAATAAGTCTTCAACAACAATAACAGTCGCAAAACCTACTATAAAATGACCAAAAAAATGCAATAATCACTTAAAAAAAAAAACTAAGTCATGGAAAAACTGATGACCACAATTCCAATTAATTTAAAACAGACATCAACCAAGGTTTCGAAAAGTCACCTTCAATCCACTTCCATATTCTTGTTGATATTTTAAACTCTAAAACAGTATGGAACCCTTCCATACATCTCTATCAGCCGTCATATCTGAACTCACTCCCTTACAATCCGTCCACACTATTCATCCATATTGAAACAAACAAAACACAAGTAACCAAAGTAGAGAGGTCATATATATTTGCGGTTAGATCGCGATGGAGTTCTGAATGCGTTCAGAATGCGAGCCAAAACAATTTTTATCGACATTTAAAAGAGGCCGCCGTGTCGTTTACTGGACTTTGCCTTAAACGTTGCTGAAAACGAGTTGCAACGTCCGCGACAGCTTAAGTTATCTGTTGAACACTTTTTTCGTATAAATTTATTTATTACGACACACATATTTTATTAAAAAAAAAATACAGTTTATATTTCAACAGCAATACACCAAGTCCTTACGATCAAATACTTGATTTGAGAAAACTAGCATAAATGGTTATCATACTAATATTATAAATGCGAAAGTTAAGATGGATGGATGGATGTTTCTTAGAGTTTGTAGCCTAAACGGCTGAATGGATTTCGATGAAATTTGCCATGAATGTAGAGGATAGTCTGTAAGAACACATAGGCTATTTACTTTTGTTTTTTTTAATCCCGCGCGAACGGTGTCGCGGGCGAAAGCTAGTTTATTTACAAATCACCTTTCAAAAAAATATTCGAAATAGAATTTATCAAAAAATATTTTTTTACAAAATTTTCAAAATGAAAGTTACCACACTTCCCGCACGGATACGTTAGCAAGCTGTTATAATACGTGATAATTAAGCTTGAGCTGCTCTTTTATGTTTCAATCCTCGGAGACATCTTCAGGGATACAAAGCGTACATAAATTAAAAGATTTATATTATTGATTTATTTTTGCATTCCTAATGCGATAGTATCAAACATCGAATCAAAATAAAGTTCACATTTCATATTGATAGCAAATATTAGAGAACCCGTCCAAATAATTATAGTACTAAAGTCTATACTTAAACTGTGTCTTATTTACCCTTCTTCATTCTTTAAATCTGTTTGAAAAATAAGAATCAGTAATTTTCGACTTTTTACAGACACCGTGACAAATAGAGAACTTGAATTTACAATCTTACTATTATAATTTTAAAAATTGATATTTGTTACAGTTTGTAGCCTAAACTGATGAACGTATCTCGATGAAATTTGTCATAGATGTAGAGGATAGTCTGGAAGAACACATAGGCTACTTACTTTCGTTTTTATAACTCCATACGAATGGAGTCGCGGGCGAAAGTTTGTGAGGTAAGAAATGTAATTCCAATATCAACATTAAATAGCCGATAGTTTCCAAATCGCGTAGCAAAACCTCCAATAAATGTATCGGTCGGCGAGATCAAAGGGGCATCTCTTTAGGCGCTGCCGCTATCGTGCTCTCACAGCGCCCTAGTCAAAGATACGCAAATGATAATGAAGTATTTAAAAGAATGCATGCAAATATACGTGCAATTTAAGTTTACTTAGCATTAAGTAATCTTTTATCTAGAAGTTATCGAAATAGGGATAATTGGAGACAATATATGGTTAGGATATTATACTAATTTATTCAGAGTAAAATGTCATTTCGTTTTATTATAGTACTAGCTTTCGCCCGCGACTCCGTCCGCGCGGAATTAAAAAAACAAAAGTAAGTAGCCTATATGTTCTTCCAGACTGTCCTCTACATCTGTGCCAAATTTCTTCGAGATCCCTTCAGCCGTTTAGGCTACAAACTCGTAACAAACATCCTTCTATCTAAACTTTCGCATTTATATTAGTAAGAAGTAAGATTAGGTGTCAAACGACTACGCCTATTCTCTACATATGTGTCTCATCCATAATCACGTCCCCTTCCCATCTTTTTCTTGTACGAAAATGACAAGAAAGGGGAATAGGTTTAAAATAAGGGCTCCGGTACGTACACTTATCAGACTACGCGGAATTGATTCACTTAACGCCTGTCATGTTATTTTGCAGTCTTGTCATTTATGTGTGACACATTTTATGGTTGTCAAAACAGAGATAGATAGATTTTTATCCACGAAATTTTTAGAGTAAAATTACACAAAAATGTGTCTAAAATTGTCATAAGTATGGCTTAGAAATTAACAAATTCGATAGTAATAAATAATGGCTTATCGTTGTTATCGGGCGATCATTTTTATTTCGATTTGTCGTCATGTTTGGAAACAAATGCGCGTGTAACAGTCAACACAATGGCTCGTTAAGCAGTTTGTTTTGGTTGCCTGAAACTGGGTAAAAAGGACATCTTGTACGGCACGTGGACTGAGGCATGATTAGTTCAATGCTTCTGTTTTTACTATTTTCTAATTGCTGCATGAATGAATGAAGTTAGTGAGGAAATTAACTACTTTTACAAATGAGAAACTAGATGGCGTTGTCAATGCCGCTCCTCATTATTTTTAATAGCAATTATTCGTTTTTTATATTCAGGTCCAAAGAGAGCCCCACTATCCCACAATGTTTAGTTTTTGTTGTATATTTTATTAACTATACTTCTTTGGGCTTTGGCACAATAATTTCAATTTATTTGTAATTGTGTTATCTAACGGAAAATATTTTTTGATACTAAAAAAAAAACAGAAGGATTCATTTGATTATAATTTTCGTATAATACTAACGCCATCTGTTATAAAACTATAAAACGATAAAATAAGTGTAAGATTTTTATTTTAGCTACAAATGATTTCAAAGTAAAAAGTTTCCCTAGCCCTCTTAAAGCACATATTTTTGCTATAAGTTATTAGTAATGTTTCTGTTTGCCATTTCAACTAAGTTCAAGTTATGTACTTGTTCTCGGATATGGTTCACGAAATTCAGATGGCGGAATTGAACCTTTTTCTTTGTGAACCTTTTAGCTTGAAAAAATATATACCTATGGCCATGTAACTGGCAGATATAAGAAATAAAAATTAAACATTAAAAAAACTTAACCCCGACACGAATTAACATAAAACCTATTTCCCGATCGACGGAGCATGACGGCGGATAGAAAAAGCGCGCGTTCGCTGCGTCATCGCGACATCCTCTCCCCTGCACTCCCCTCCCCTGTCCCGCTTCAACCCATACGTCAGAGTTAACATTAGCATAATTTAATGCCAGTTACACATGCCCTCGTGTGAATGAAAAATAGACTGTGCAGTATGCTGGAGGACGCACACTTGCTGCTCAAAGAATACCCACCCTAAGCACGTTACAATCAAAAATATATAAAACTAACATTACCATTCATTGGTTAACAGTGGTAGAGCCCGCTTTAACATCTTAGCACGAATGGGTCGGCTCGCCCGATACCACGACCACACAGAAGACAGGCGTGAAGCGGGAGCAATCCCGCGTGCAGTCTCATGAGTGTGGTGCCGGAGGCCCAACTTTAGTCCCTTTCCCGTTCCACCATTTTCTTATAAGGAAAGTAATAGATAGGAAAGAGGATTTGACGGTGGAGGAGACGCATAGGAAGGGGAAATATCCTCTTTATGTGGGTCTTCTCCGTCGATTTAGGGTAGGCAACGTATCTGCAGTTGCGGATGTCCATGGGCAGCGGTCGCTTCGCCATTTTGGCGGATTCAGGTGGCCGTTTGCTCGTTTGCCAACTTATATTATACTCGTATTATAAAAAAAATAGTTATAAGTGTGGAAAGGTACACCGGTAGAGGTAGACCTAGAAAGAGATGGATGAATTGCGTGAAAGGTGACATAATCAAGAATGGAGTGGTGACTGAGATGACGGGTGATAGTGTTATTTGGAAGGTGAAAGCCCGGTGCACCGACAGTACGAGAGTAGGATAAGGCAAGGGAGATGACAGTAATATTCGAAATGTCAAGTACTCACTTGTTCTTCCAATACATCATATCATACTGATATTATAAATGCGAAAGTTTAGATGGATGGACGTTTGTTAGAATTTGTAGCCTAAACAGCTGAACGGATTTGTATGAAATTTGGTATATATGTAGAGGATAGTCTGGAAGAACACATAGGCTAATCAATTCTGTTTTATTTAATTCCACGGGGACGGAGTCGCGGGCGAAAGCTAGTTATGGCATATTTTGTTGATTGTTCAAAGTATAGTTAGTCGAATGTAACTTTGCCTATCGGATCATTCCGCGACTTAAGCTTTAAAAACATATTAGTAGGTCTGTTCTACCTTTCGTGTGACACTAGCATAATAGTTGGTTATTATGTTAACATAATTTATGCTCAAATCTTCAGTAATTCATATGTATGAGTCATGACAACTATCCTTGGAGGTTGATAATTAAATGTCCTTGAATTACTTATCTACTTAAATATTGTCTTACTGCCGTACCCAGAATCACTTAGCAGTTACTTAAGCATAAGTTGAGGAGTGTGAGTATGGCAGAAAACTTCGGTATTATGAATTTTTTATCACCTGGAACCCTGTTAATGATAATATTACTAATATTATAATCTATACTAATATTATAAAGAGGAAAGATTTGTATTTTTGTATGTATTGAAATAACTCAAAAACTACTGGGCCGATTTTAAAAATTCTTTCACCGTTAGAAAGGTAATTTATCCGTGAGTAACATAGGCTATACTTTTTAATTTCACGCGGGCGAAGTCGCGAGCAACAGCTAGTATTATATAAAAGCGAAAGTTTGGATGGATGTATGTTAGAATGTATCACCAGAACGGCTCAACTGATCTACATAGTCAAAGATATTTAAATTCCGCGCGGACAGAGCCGCGAGCGACAGCTAGTTATTGCAAACTGTAAACATACGTTGAGTTAGTCCGTACCTTTTTATAGAACCCTATCATACGTATCCTAACCTACAAATGTGTTAAATTATTAAAAAATCTTTGCCTAGTTTGTTTTTTTAAACGCATACATAATTTACGACCGTCAGAGCAGACTGTTTAATATTCATAAATCGACACGTCTCGTCATCCTCATAAATAAATTACGAATTCATATAAAAAATTAATTCGTCAGACCACCCCTAGCTGCCAAGATTCAACAATATTCCACACGAGTATTTGAAAAAAAAATGTTTTTATACATTATGCCTAGTAAATATGCCAGTAGTAATAGGGTGACTATCATGTTTTTTAATATTGAGGAATATTAAAAAAATATTTTACGCTAACTTAAGACGGTGCTTTTTATGTTTATTTTGTTATCGGTTAATGAAAACATTGCAAGTTTTTTTTTTAGACTAGCTTTCGCCCGCGACTCCGTCTGCGTGGAATTAAAAAAAACAAAACTGAGTAGCCTATGTGTTCTTCCAGAGTATCCTCTACACCTATACCAAATTTTATCGAAATCTGTTCAGCCGTTTAACAAACATCCATCCATCCACCCATCTAAACATTCGCATTTATAATATTAGTATAATAGTATGATTGTAGTGTTTGTTGTGATACTCGTAGTATTGAAATCAGGTTAATCTAACGACTAATTAATTTATCGTAATGAAATAAGTTAAGTTCAAAAATTTGTTAACTGATCCTTTTATTGCTTACTATAGACCGATAACATCTGACCCTGTGAGCATTAGTAGAATTAAATTATGATAGCTCACTAGCACCCTCTTTTTCCATTTACTATTTTTAAACAAATTATTTAATAGTAACTAGCGATATCAATTTAAACACTCCACTACAGATATCGCCTGGAATGCGCGCCAATGTCCAATGCCTAATGTCATTGACATCTGTCAGTTAGAGATGTGACGTCTATGCCAATAATCTATAGTGTCGTGCCAATTCTACAGCCCTGTAGTAATTTTCTTCTTAACACTATGTAGGTTTTTTTTACGAGTTTTTGTCTTTAGAAACACAACATGTTGTCATTGAAAGGTAACAGTAGTTGAAATCTTTATTAATTGTGTCTTATGCGAGTGTTTCTTCAGTGTCTCTCAGGAAGACTTATCCCAATATATTGACAAAACATGCAGTCACCATTGACGATATATTTTATCAATACCTTAAAAGACATCAACGACATCGTAACTCTCAATATCACCTTAAAGTCGACTTCCACTGATTTGCATCGAGATAAAATACTACTCGAATGACGAGTGAAAGATTTGTGAATGAATATAAGTGATCGTAAAATTTTAATACCATTTGTGGTAGTAATTTAAATAATTTATTTATTACTGACTGTCCCTAGTGGGTCGAGTGAATTTTAATATTGATAAAGTAAATGGCACCTTTAATTCCATATACTTTTATGGTGGAAGATATATAAAATGCACTTAAAATGCTTCAGTTGTAATCTTACATTTCCTATGGATATAATTTTATCACTACAAACTTCGAAGGACGGTAAATTTATCCATTTTCCCCACATACCAAACCAATTAAACGGAATACCCTGTCAGTGGAGCCCTAATTACAGCGATAGTTGTTTGTTTCCATTCGACTTATACGACACGTCAACATAACTACTGCTTTTCAAGCCATATGGATAGATTTTGTCAATTTATTGGCGATAAATTAGCTGTTTACCAGGACTTTATCCGTGTGAAATTAAAAAAAAACTGAGAAGCCTATAGGTACGTTATCCATATAATTCAGCCGTTCTAAAGATACGTGGCAACATACATTCATGCAAGCTTTAGCAATAACATTAAATAGTAAAAAGTAAGATTAAAAATTATATTGACGTGGAATGGAAACGTGGACAATGACGCGCGGGTTATTCGCCGCGGGTTTGTCGTCTGTAGGCTTTTAAGTGAAAACCTCGTGCATCCAGCATCCCTCCTATGTTAATAGCCTCACAGATTCCCTAGTTTGCTACATCGAAAGCTAATTTAAACTGGATACTAGTTAGTATAGGAAAACGATATTTTTACGATTAAGTTTAATTACTTAACGATTAAACGATTAAGAAAATGTGCTAAACCCTTCATCACATAACAAAAATTTTACCCTTCTCCTAATAAGTACTAGTGCTTAAGTATGTTTAAATTTTACTTAAATAGTTTAGTTACCCCTAATATTTCATGTTTGTTAATCATACTTACTAATACTCGTATTATAAATGCGAAAGTTTAGATGGATGGATGGAAGTTTGTTAGAGTTTGTAGCCTAAGCGGCTGAACGGATTTCGATGAAATTTGGTATAGATGTAGAGGATAGTCTGGAGAACACATAGGCTACTCACTTTTGTTTTTTTTAATTGCACGAGGGTGAAGGCTAGTTTACTAATTCATCTTGCACCCATTCCAAGTAAGCTCGAAGTTAGTGTTATGATATAGTACAAGACAATACTGAAATGGCAGGATTTACGGCAGTATACGAAAAGAATTACCAAAAAAAAAGGTTGCGCACTCCTTCGGCTGGAATTGACAACATTTTCATTGCGTTCCGCCGACGGCTGTGCGCGTCATTATTATATTTATCTCCAGCCACTATCAGCGATATCTGCTCGCCGATATCGCGACCGTCGGCTAAATGAAGCCCCCGGCTCTAACCTGCGCGTCATTTATTATCCGACTACACACGCCCCGTGTGCGTAACGTGCAAAATTGAAAATATGTACGTACATGTAAGTCTTAATACACGTTTAAAAACAAAATATAGCTACGCAGTGATAGCATGTCTGATAGGGAATTTCCCCCTTTCCCTCTTTCCCTTTCATAAGAAGTGGGGATTCACTTTTGCATCGCGCCTATCTTCTGTTTGATCGCAGTCGAGTGGTCGAGAAGTCCATATGTTCATATAATGTTTACAGACCCTATTGCTAGATATGTAATAAGCATTAAGGTGGAAATACACGTGCCAGATATTGACACAGTTAGTTCACACATGCCATTATAAAATCAACGAGATCGTATGTGACGAGACTTGTTAATATCAAATTTCTTTCCAATCTTCGACCGATCCCTTAGCAGCATGTTAGCTACCGTCATTCCATTGTGCCTGCTCCTTGTGTATTCCCAGCCTTATATAGACAAATTGTATACCAACAAAGACCAGCTCTGGTTTTAATCTGAAACGGTCTCCGCAATGCTACCGTACAATAACTAATGCCCGTCAGTAAAGTCGGCGGGGATGCAAGACTAAACGAATGCAAATGCACGGCGGTTGCGCGCGCCGGCGATTTATTGCATAATTACTTCCGGCGGCTAGACGCCGTGTACTACAACGGATGCGTTTGCGCATCCACGTGACAAGAGATACAGGTAGTAATTGTAGGATAGCGCCATCTAGAAGAGTGTAATAACAAAAATGAGTCTGCCGCACTCACCCACTCTTTCACAGTAGTCAAGTCAACAAAGACAATTTTATTTTACTTACTAGCTGTTCCCTTGCGGCTTCATCCGCGTGAAATTTAAAAAAAAAAATTCTCTGTTTACCTACATTTGTCAAATTATCAATTGCAAATGTTAAAATGACATGACATGATGACAAACGATGGCAACCTTGCTTCCTTGATGTTGGCAGCAACTTATGGTCTCTTTCAGACATTAGAGTTTTTATCCAAAATATTTACCCCCCTAAGTTTAATGGCGTGAAAATATATAGCCTAAAGCGTGTCGTAAGTGTAGGGCTTTTTATTAAAAAAAGAAATATTCAAAAATATGCTGTAATTGCTGACATCTTAGGCAACAAAGAAGTGTGTGTTTACGCTTTATTATATTAAGATAGATATACTTTTCAACCACATAGGGAGAGAAAAATACAATCAAACTGGTAATCATAGGTCATTACAAATTAAAAATTAAATTCGAGTTGAAGAAAAAGTATTTTAAACAAAAATAAATATTGAAGTAGTAAACCTTATCAAAACAATAAACTTAAAGCGTAAAATATAGTTTAAGCATAATTGGCGGGCATACAGATGGCCACGGCGGTGCGGTGTGGCCACAAAGCGTCGCGACAGCCCACCGGCCACCGCAATATATAGCCCATGTCCTGACATCACAAGCTACGTACTGACTGATTCAATCTTGAATTATTGCCACCGAATGTTCAAATTATGATAATATAATCACAATGAATTTTGGAAGTGTATGTTAAAAATTATTGTCACAAGTTCATCAAATAAATAAGATATAGATAATTCAGTAGGTTCCTCTATAATAACACAGGCTAAATAAAACCACACATAACAAACACACAACACACAAACACACAGATTGTGTACTATAACATGCCTTATCAAGTTTATTTACAACTAGCTTTTGCCCGCGACTCTGTCCGCGTGTAATTAAAAAAAAACAAAAGTGAGTAGCCTATATGTTCTTCTAGACTACGCTCTAAGTCTGTGCAAAATTTCAACGAAATCCGTTCAATCGTTTAGGTTATAAACTCTAACAAACATCCATCCATCTAAACTTTCGCATTTATAATATTAGTAAGATAAACATTATTGAAACACGCGCTACAATCCCTTAAGTAGCCGTGTAGCGAGGCATTGTGCGTTCCGCCTAATTAATTGTGCTTTGATTGTCCCCGTCAATCCAGTCTCGATTGATATCAACTCGAGATGAGATTGAGAACGTATTAAACTGCAGATCGGAAATGATAAGCGTATAAAGTGGCCCCGCTTACCGACTGTCTGTATTTAGGTGGTTTGTGTCAACTTACGTAGACCACACATGACACTATCGACGAAGATCGACATTTTTAATACTTTTATTTGTAATTATTTTGTACAAAGGTTACAAATAATGTAATACATTTATTGCCACATAATGAAACAAAATACATACATTGCATACTTACTCTATAGACAAAATAGCACAAAAGTGACAAAGAAATCAGCTTAGCGTGTGCAGGGACTGACTACTGACTAAGCCGTTCTTTTGCTAATTTTCGGCTGGCTCCTTCGTATAAAGGCGATTAACACATGAGCATGTCTATGGTAACTATATTCAAATTTAATTCTTCATTCAATTCTATATTACAAATACGGGCAACATTAGCGTATAGCCCGTGGCGTACCAAAAGTAGATCATTATAAAATATGAATGGAAAAGCGTCTATCAAATGGTATCAGCTAATCAGCGGGCTTTTGCGAGTATCTCCCGCTATCTGATACAAGCGCATAAAGTTGCGGATAGCCCCCGTATCTCAGATGATAGCCGAGATAAATGGGCGCGCGCGCAGCCGAAATACGGCAAGGGAGCGTACAAAAAGGTGCGCAAGCGCGGGATGATAGTATGCAGTAAAACGAATCTTATATTACGTTGGATTTTTTTTAATTCTTAGTATTCGTTGAGGATCTCAGTTGTAACAAAACTGTCTTTAAACAATATTCTTTTAATTGTTCATAGATATTTACACTATCAATAATTTGGAATCACTATGTCGCGCTTAGTTCTAGACAAATCCGTTTAATTTGTGTAATTAATCGTGGTAAGTAAGTATATTATTTGAAAACTATCATATTTTTTAGCTTTCAAATTATATAAAAACATAACATAAACATTACATATTTTTTCTAACCTTAAAATTGTTCTTTATCGCATAAGCCTATCCTAAAGATATTACCAAAATGTTACCTCTTAATGAAGATCCGAATCACAGTTTGTATCCCAAAGACATCTGTCAAAATTCATACAATGCTCTTAAGATATAGTCGACTTTTAGATTTTTATTTTCTAAGGACGTACTTAACTTTCATGGATTCCTAAGATCATTCAGCTATTAAAACAAATGAAATGAAATGAATACAGTTGGACAAATAATAACTGGACTGTAATTGAACTGGCATAATGTGCACACTAACTGGCGTCAATACAACCCACGCCTTGCCTGAGGTACTAACTGGTCTGTAGACAGAATGATTGTAAATATTGCGGTTACGCATAACACCATCCCGGCGGTGTTGGCAAAGGCTAGTGTGACAGTGTTATTTAGTACCGGCGACCGGTAGCACACGCCTGTCGCGCCGATACCACGACCACTTTGGCGTAACCATAGCTACAGACCACTGTAGAAGTTTCGAGAACATACCTCAGAATGGACGTGGATTGTGACGTCATCGTGCATATTACCACATTTAATGCGCTTTAAAGTTATTGGATTGATACTAATCTATTCATATAATAAAATTGGAGTGTCTGTTATAATATCGAAAGAAAAATTTCAAATTTCGTCACGATGTATTTGCGTTGATAACGAAAATTGCTTTTAAAAAGAATGTCTTTCTGTCCGCAAGCCGCGTTGGTTCCGGGCAGTCTGCAAACTGCTGGGCCAATTTTGAAGAGACTTTTACTGGAGGGTTGCTTACATGGACGGGCATATTATAGCTTATACATTGGACTTTTTGAGCTTTGTTTAGTAAAAAATCTAAATTTAATATGGAACTTGTTATAAAATGTCAACATAGAGGAGTCATTTTTACAGTGGTTCTGTAATTTAAAAAAATGTCACCCTGGTGTTAAGTGTGGCTTTTGGATAAGTTTAACGAAAACTTTAAACTTGCACTTAATGGTAGTTTATATTCTTACGTACGAGTACGGAGCACGTTTTCTTTGATTTCTTTTCTCAGCGGCGGGTCCTGGAACTAATTACAAATAAGTATCGAGTGCTTAGATCCGATACAGTCCTTTTTGTTTGCTCTCTCCCTTCCTGAAAGATCTTAACGTTGATCGCGACCTCAACCGAGGAGGGACGTTCGAAAAGTATGGACATGGATTGTTATTAAATTAAAAGTTGTAATCTATAAATTAAATTTTAAAGCAATTGACAAGAAAGACACAAATCTCTGAACCAAATAAGGCATGATAACAGCAACTTTAACAAAAGTATTATGTTATATATTAATATTATTTATCCAAGAGTGGCAGTTGAATAGTCAGCAGTTATAATAAATTGTAATGTATTAGAACGTATCGTAAAACAAAGACGAAGTTTTCTTTATCATATACGTACAATTTGGAAGAAGTAATAGATACATTTATTAACTAGCTTTTGCCCGCGACTCCGTCCGTGTGAAATTTAAAAATAATAATAAAGAAATGAAAAATATAGCCTATGTTACTTACACATAAATTACCTTTCTAACGGTGAAAGAATTTTTAAAATGGGCGCAGCAGTTTTTGAGCCTATTCATTACAATCAAACAAACAAAGTTTTCCTCTTTATAATATTAGTATAGATATAAATAGTGTAGGAAAAATCCGATTTTTACAATTTGCAAAATTCTTATCCACATTATTCTTTAGTGGCCAATTAAACATTTTTTTAAATACAGCTTAGTCCTTAATTTGTAAGCTTTTTTAAAAACAACACTGACTTTTAGACAACGTACAAACTTAAACCCTATTTAGTACCAAATAAGGTTACATTTACCATGACCTTATGTGAGTAAAATTTTATGTAAATATAAAAAATAAAATTAGTAAAAGTGTATGTTTAATTAGATTAACATCTTGTATATTCCAAATAATATACTCTCACGTTTTAAATAAAAAATAACAGTAAAGTTATAATAACATTTTCATATCTATTGCTTAGCGATATACATTTTTTTCATATGATTTTATACAGATTCCAACAATAGCATACTTGGACCATACAGATAGCTTCTAAAACAATAACCTTAAGAATTTGAATTAGCCCATACTAGAGTACTCGACGACTAGAATATGGCCAAATATAGGTAAAGGTCAAAAGACGTCCGTACCATTGCAGGCTATAAATCAATGGGCTAACCAGCCCCAGGTCGTGAGCGACTTAAATAATTAGATAACACTAATTAAAGCTCACTAAATCGAGGACTGGTCACACCATGTAGTAACTGTAGTTTAGTCAGTAAAACCTGTACTGGTAATATTTAATCTATGCTAATATTATAAAAAGGAAAAAATTGGATTTTTATATGTATTGAATTCAATGAAAAACTAATCGACAGCTTATATTTTTTCGCCAGTAGTAAAAAAAAATCCCGAAGTAACATAATCTATTTTTATTACTAGATTTTTTTTTAAATACATTGTTAGTTACAAACGAATCTCTAATACATTTTTTACGGGATACTAACTTAAGAACTAGGAAAGATTTAGGTCGCCTATCTAAATTCCCTTTTACTGTATACTATCTGTTGCTCGCGACTTCG